>CM039512.1:14543005-14629411 GCA_022432975.1 Begonia masoniana | reverse complement strand
AATTCTCACGTCCCCGTCTATCTCACCTGTAGAGAACTCGTCACCTACACCATAGCACACAAAATAAGCCTAATGCTTAGCAGTCGGGAAATCACCAGGACATACTAAATGATCGACTCAACCCTGACATGGCGCGTTCGTGACACACGTCTGTTTGTTTGTCTGTGGTCGTTTCGTTTGCATTTACTTTCACTTTCAGTGATCAGTAGGCACACGCCCCCACCAGTCCGTAACGGCCTACGCTGGGTATCCCGAGCCAGACCGAGGCACACGTCCCACACAGTCCAGACGGCCAACACGAATCTCCCCCAATCGATCGAGAATCCCTCAGTGTTGCACTTCAAGCACGAACAGGTCGAGGTATTCATACTCACAAACATTACGTACATTAGCAGGGCATCTCGAATAAAATCCTCGCGGGGTGCTCAACTACCCTTACCAACTAGCTATGTTACTCGGAGACAATTGCTATCACTTCTTATCTTCATCCACATCATCCTGCACCACTCAAACATGCAAAACTCGTGATTTCGTAGTTTAGAAAACAATGATGCATGACACCCGATGCGTAACAAAAGCAAAACATAACAAATAAACAAACAATCCCTACGTTCTATGGTTTAGCTCCGAAGGCCCAAACACTCATCCACTACTTAACTGGTTCTCGATACTTCCCTCCTGTCTTCCGATCAAATCCTTTTTTTTTTTTTTTTTTTTTTTTTTTTAAATTTGACTGTGAGTGAAGATTTAAATACTCAAAAAAAAAATTTTCTAGTCATGTTCGAGCATTGAGAGCGAAACGGGTTCAGAAAATGTGGGGCATACAGTGTGGTAGCAGAGACATTCAGCTTAAAACCGTTCAAAAGATTACTCATCAGTGCCAATCGTTGCATGGAAGTGCTCCAACAACTGTAAGTGTTTACGTTAACCTTAGCTATTAGGTATTTATGAACATATTTAACTTTATTCAGGAAGTTAGCAAATGGCTAGACGACTAGGAAGGCCGAGGATACCAAGAGAGATACCAAGTCCAGACGTGAGGAGGACTCTAGTGTAATCAGACAGCTGACAGAATTGATGTGTCAACAGACTGATATAGTGCGTCAACAGTCTGACCAGTTAGGTGTGTTGTTGAACCGAGAAGCACAAGGAAGTGCCAACTCGGGTTCTAGTGGTAAACATTGCTGGAGATAGGTTCAGGAGGCTAAGACCACCCCGTTGATGGACAGTCAAACTGATCAAGTTATTGCCAAAGGATGGCTTAGAAAGATTGAAAGTATGTTTTAGGTGTGCCAAACATTGGAGAAAGGAGAAAAAAGTCACGTTAGCAACCTTTCAATTAGCTGGTGAAGCTCAACTCTGGTGGGAAACATAGAGACCACCACAGATGTTTTGACGATGCCTTGGTCAAAATTCAAGGACATTTTCTATGGGAAGTATTTTAACAGTACTGTCCAGACGCGAAGGAATTGGAGTTCTAAACTTGAAGCAGACAGGGTTGTACACCGGCATTTTTGCATGTAAGTGTTGTTCCCGAAACCATTGGCGGGATTAACATTTATATTTATACAACGTATGTTTTGGTTGAGTTGTTGGAAATGTTAGTGAAACTAAATAATGTGTAACCAAAACAAATAATTAGGTTAAAAGCTACTGGAAGGGTAAATGTGGAAGTAATTAAGGTAGGTGGAAGCAAACCAATGGATGAGTGCCAAGTGGCAACTTGTTGAAGAAGATATGTCTTCTCTTCCCTCCTACGTGAAAGTTTCCACTTCTCCATCTTCTCTCCCTCTGTTTTCTCTCGGCCAGGCGACAAAAGTTCACCCAAACACCTTTGATCTCCTAGGGTTTTCCTTGTTTTCTGCCTAAGGTAAACATCTCCCAATGCTAACTCATTTGGACAAGCAAAAAGTATGCGTTTTGCTGAAGTTTAGGTTAGGATATTTAGGAGAAACTCTCGAGTTTTGTATGGAAACACATTGTTGTTTTTCTACCAGTCTGAGTGGAAGTTTTCTGCATAAATTTCCAAGTTATTTGTTAGCATTGCAGCTTGTTTTATGCCTCTTCATGCATGCTACAGATCCAAGCATTCCAGGGACATTCGAGCATCTGACACCGCAGCAACCAGGTAAGTTCATACGTTTATGTTGGCCCTTATGGCCCTACAACTTGGAGGTACTAGGTATGGTTTGGGTAGATAGGTTCTAGGTTATGTTTTAAGTTAAACATGTCTCTGTTATATTCTGTTTCCCTGTTGTATCCATTCTGCCATCTGTGAATGTTGAGTATCGCACTTATCCATGCATACACGTTTTCCAGTAAAATCATGCAAATGTTTTCAGCACTGGTTTTGAAGTAAGTAAAGATAAAATCCTGTAATGTAATGAACGGTTAAGTGTGGACGAGGACTGGCATCCTGTTCTTGTCCTTCCCTGGGACTCATGTAAAATTTATCCCCGCCAAGGATACCCTGTACCTTGTCCTTCCCTGGGACACCGGCAAAATTACTAACAAGTGTCATGTCCAGTATGTTATGTATGTTATGCGCCAGTTCCTCTATAAGCCTCACTTATACCACCATGTGCAGTGAAACGTAATGTAATGTTCTGTCACCGTTTTTCTGAAAACTGCATGCATAGCATTTTGCATCACTGCATGTTGATTGTGTTCTTACTGAGCTTTAGGCTCATAGGTGAACTCCCTGTTGTAGGTACGGATATTCCAGATGAGGAACCGGTGCCTCAAAATGACGAGCTGATGTAGTTGGTGGATCGAGCTCACGGGGTCTGGCTGTTGCAGTCAGACAAGATGTATTCCTGTGAGCGTGTATATTTGAAGTTAAGTCGAGTCCTGTATAGATTTTGTGTTTTGTTTTAAAACTCCTGTTTTGGTAAAAATTTAAATGTATGTCAAGTTCCTGTAAAACTTTTGGAATCTGTTATTGATGTATTTAAAACCTCTGTATTTGACAGATTGTATCCATATATTTTAAATGTTTTGAAAACGTTCTGGAACTGCTTGAGTTCTCCCTTTCAGGTCATGCATGGATAGTCTCGAATTTTAGAGCTATCCATGCAGTTTGTTTTCTCGAAATTTGTCATCTGTGGTGAAAGTTTGAAACTTGTATGCCTTCTGTTTTTCATGCTTCCTGCCAGCAGGTATCTTCGTTAAAAGATGTCATGGTGCAGGATGTCTTCTTGAAATTTTGTCCATTGTAAAGTATATTTTTATAACTTCTTTTGAATCGGGTTTGAAGGTTTTGAAATCCTTTATGCTTCCTGTTTGAGGTTGCCTTCTATATGTCTTTCTGTCAAAAGTTGTAATTCTGTCTTTAAAACTATGTCTTCCGATTGCGTCTTCCGGTTACTGTTCACATTTTTCTTCTACCGGTGACGTTATTCGTCTTCCGATGACGTCAGCATAAGTCTTCCGCCCGGTTTATAACGTTGTCTTCCGGTTGACGTCATCTTCTCTTCCGATGACGTTGGCATAAGTCTTCCGCCCAGTTTATAACTTTGCCTTCCGGTTGACGTCATCTTCTCTTCCGATGACGTTGGCATAAGTCTTCCGCCCAGTTTATAACTTTGTCTTCCGATGACGTCAGAACGTCTTCCGGCTGACGTCATCATCTTCTGCCGGTTATGTTTGCTGCCTTTATCTTCCGATGACGCTATCCACTGATTTCTCCTCCGGTTCAGTTTGAAACTACATCTTCCGCCACTGTTTCCTGTTTCCATTTCCGCCAGTCTTATGCCTATTTCTGTTCGGTTATCTATTATTGAGATTTGTTTGCTTTCCATTCCAGAGAACTCTCTCTCCCCCTACAAATGTTTTCGATTACTCCCTGCAGTTCTCCCTCTCTGTTCACTGCTTTGATTGTTCTATTAGTTTAAAAAAAAAATAATAGTCACCGTTTCCTGTAAATGTCCCGGAGTGACGGCTCCGATCCCGGAACCCGATTCGGATCCGGTTTCGGGCTGTCACAGTAATGGTATCAGAGAGACACAGTTTTAAAACCGATTCTGTGAAATGTCTGACTGCGCAACCCGCCACGTGATATCGCTCCGCCAACTGTAAGTGTTTAAATTCCTGTAAAAGTTTGTTTATTAAATTAGGTTATTCTGTTATTCTACTTATAGGACTATCTTAGAAATGGTGAGAGGACATCAGGAAGAGTCCAGTGAAAGCTCTCGAGCCATTGACCGGCTAACCGAACTGGTGGGTGCACAGTCACGTATGGTAGAGCGCATGATGGCTCGGGAAGATGATAGGAACAACAACCATGGGAACAACAATAATAATAATCCTGGAAATAATGCACCGCGAGACAATAGTGGAGACAGATTCCGGCGACTTCAGCCACCCTCATTTGATGGGTTGTCTACAGACCCGACCCGTGCTGAAACCTGGATTCGAACTATGGAAAAGATGTTCAGTTATGCAGAAGTAGAAGACAACAAGAAGGTTACTTGTGCCACGTTCCATCTCACTGAAAGTGCTGGATTCTGGTGGGATGCAGTACAATCATCTACTGTGGCATTGAGTTGGGAGGGATTTAAAACACTCTTCTACGAGAAGTACTTTGACCGAGGAGTGAGAAAGGAAAAGTTACTTGAGTTTTCTCGGCTGCGACAGTATGGATCTGTGGCCGAGTATGTTCAGAAATTTGAGTCGCTATCCCGGTATGCAACACACATGGTGGCCACTGATGAGAACAAGGTGCACCAGTTTATTCAAGGTTTAAAGATGGACCTTCTGCGAGGAATCACGACTGGAGGTTTTGATGAGGCACCATATGTGAAAGTGGTGGCCAAGGCTTATCAACTTGAGGCCTTAGAAATAAAGTCCCAGAGACAGAGAGAGCCACCAAGAGGAATTATAAGAAATGCTCCTCAACAACAACAACAAAAGATTCAGAATGTACATCCTCAACAGCAACAGAACAGGGGCACTAAAAGGCCCAATGAGACCCTTACTTACCAGGACAAAGGGAAGAGACCTATGGGAGCTCCTCAGCTTCCTGTCTGCTCACGTTGCCAGAAGAATCATACGGGAGAATGCAGACTCTTCACTGGAGCTTGTTTCCGATGTGGCCAAGTAGGTCATCAAATTCGAGATTGTCCAATACCCGACACCAGAACAGGACAGGCTGTGCCAAGAGTGTTTGCAATGATGGAGGACGTTGATGATGCTGATCAGCACACAGCAATTACAGGTACAATTTCAGTATGTGATGTGCCTGCTTACACCTTGTGGGACACGGGGGCCACACATTCGTTTGTGGCCATGGATTTTGTAGTTAGACAGAAGTTTTGTAGTACGTCCTCAGATCAGCCCTACAGCGTTATGCTACCGTCCGGAGAGTTTATGCACTCCGAGCGGGTTGTACGGGGTGATATAGTGTCAGTGGGAGACCAGAAATTTTATGCCGATCTTATCGTCATCGGTATGAAAGGGTACGATGTCATTCTGGGGATGGACTGGCTATTTAGACATTATGCCACCATCAACTGTAGGTCCGGGCTTGTGTCATTTAAGCGCCCAAATGAAGTAGAATTCTCCTATCAGGCAGTACCGAAGAAACACCGTATGCCTGTGATATCTTCCTTGAAAGCTCAACGACTGATGAAGTCAGGGTGCATCGGATTTCTTGCCCACGTTGTGGATGTTCGAAGGCAAAATGAGGTGGAACTTCAAAACATTCCGGTAGTCCGGGACTTCTCAGAGGTTTTCTTAGATGACTTACCGGGATTGCCACCTGATCGTGACATCGAGTTTGAAATCGATGTGTATCCTGGTGCGGAACCAGTATCGAAGAATCCGTACCGTATGGCACCAATTGAACTGAAGGAGTTGAAGGCTCAGTTGAAAGAATTAATGGACAAGGGTTTTGTGCGCCCTAGTTTCTCTCCGTGGGGTGCTCCCGTCTTGTTTGTCAAGAAGAAGGATGGGTCCCTACGGATGTGTATTGACTACCGTGAGCTGAATAAGTTGACTATCAAGAATAAGTACCCGTTGCCAAGAATTGACGATTTGTTTGATCAGCTACAGGGGGCTCGGGTATTTTCTAAGATTGACTTACGCTCCGGCTATTACCAGTTGAAGGTCAGAGCTGAAGATATTCCAAAGACTGCCTTCAGAACCCGGTACGGACACTATGAGTTCTTGGTGATGTCGTTCGGGTTGACTAATGCTTCGGCAGCATTTATGGACCTAATGAACAGGGTATTCCATGATGTCTTGGATAAATTTGTGATCGTTTTCATCGACGACATTCTGGTTTATTCCAGGAGTGTGGCCGAGCATGAGAAACACTTGGCTATGGTACTGTCAATCCTAAAGCAACACCAATTATATGCCAAGCTGTCAAAGTGTGAGTTCTGGTTAAGCAAGATTAATTTCTTGGGCCACGTGGTGTCTGCTGAAGGAGTATCTGTGGACCCGGCCAAGATTCAGGCTGTAAGGGATTGGCCCAGGCCGAGAAATGCAAGTGAAGTACGGAGCTTTATTGGACTAGCTGGTTATTACAGGAAATTCATCAAGGGGTTTTCTGTGATAGCGAAGCCTATGACCAGCTTAACAAGGAAGGAAATCAAGTTCAAGTGGTCTGAAGCATGTGAGGTGAGCTTTCAAACACTCAAGCAAAAGTTGACCACTGCTCCTCTGTTGATATTGCCAGTTGAAGATGGCAAATTCAGCGTATACTGTGATGCGTCAAAAGTTGGCTTGGGATGTGTACTGATGCAAGAAGGGAAGGTGGTAGCATACGCATCCCGACAATTGAAGACCCATGAGGAAAACTACCCTACTCACGACCTTGAGTTAGCGGCAGTTGTATTTGCGCTGAAAGTATGGAGACATCATTTGTACGGACAATCATGTGAGGTGTTTTCGGATCACAAAAGCTTGAAGTACATATTTACTCAGAAGGAGTTGAATATGAGGCAAAGGCGGTGGTTAGAATTTGTAAAAGACTATGATGTTGAGATCAAGTACCATCCTGGTAAAGCTAATGTGGTAGCTGATGCACTGAGCAGAATGCCAGCTACTATGCAACCAGTAATGTCGGCCGTATCGACGCCTTTGAGAACAGAGATGCAGAAGTTCGATATGGAGATAGTTTCTGGGCTATCGACCATACTAGCAAACCTGACACTACGGCCCACTGTCTTGGACCGCATTAAGGAAGCCCAGAAGACCAATTCAAAGGAGATGGCTGATATGGTGAGCAAAGTGCCGATGCCCTCATCCAATTTCAGCTATTCGGGAGATGGAGTTCTGAAGTTCAAAGGCAGATGGTATGTTCCGAAAGACGAGGAGCTACGGAAGCATATCTTGTCGGAAGCTCATTCATCCTCTTTCTCTGTACATCCCGGAAGTACGAAGATGTATCAGGACCTAAAGCTTCACTTCTGGTGGCCGAATATGAAGAATGAAGTGGCCAAGTACGTGGAGTCTTGTTTAATATGTCAACAGGTCAAAGCTGAACATCAACGACCGATTGGAACGCTTCAGCCTCTTCCAATTCCTGAATGGAAGTGGGAGAACATTACAATGGACTTTGTTGTTGGACTTCCAAGAACAGTAAAAGGCCATAATAGTATATGGGTCATAGTGGACAGATTGACGAAGTCTGCCCATTTTCTACCCGTGATGACGACGTTCACCGTGAACCAGTATGCAGAACTGTACATTAATGAGATTGTCAAGCTGCACGGCATTCCTGTGTCAATCGTCTCTGATCGCGATCCCAGATTCACTTCCAGATTTTGGAAAAGTTTGCAAAGCTCTTTGGGCACTAGATTGGACTTCAGCACGGCATTTCACCCGCAGACGGATGGACAATCCGAGAGAACGATTCAGACATTGGAAGATATGTTAAGGGCGTGCGTGCTGGAACTTCACGCTCCTTGGAGTAGATACCTGCCACTTGTGGAGTTTGCTTACAACAATAGCTACCAGGCTACGATCGGTATGGCTCCATATGAAGCGCTTTATGGCAGAAAGTGCAGATCCCCGTTGTGTTGGGATGAAGTCGGGGAAACCAAGCTTATCGGCCCCGAAATACTGCAACAGATGTCTGGGGTAATAACGGCGATTAAGCAAAGAATCCAAGCTGCACAAAGTCGACAGAAAAGTTACGCAGACCACAGGAGAAGGGACTTAGAGTTTGCCGAAGGTGATGAGGTGTTCTTAAAGGTGTCACCTTTCAAGGGCGTAATGAGATTCGGCAAGAAAGGGAAGCTAAGCCCAAGGTTTATTGGGCCTTTTCCCATCTTGAAGCGTGTGGGAAGCATGGCCTACAGACTACAACTACCAGCGTCAATGGATGGTGTTCATGATGTTTTCCATGTCTCGATGCTGAGAAAAATGTGTACGAGATCCAACTCAAATCGTGGAGCATGTGGACGTTGACATTATGCCAACCCTGACATATGAAGAAAGGCCCATACAGATCCTGGATACCTCAGTCAAAGTATTGCGCAACAAAGTGGTCCCGTTGGTGAAAGTCTTATGGCGCAACCATAATGTGGAGGAAGCCACTTGGGAAAGACTGGAGGATGTTAAAACACAATATCCAGACTTCTTTGCTTAGGCAAATTTTGGGGACAAAATTTCTATTAAGGTGGGTGGAATGTAACACCCGGCATTTTTGCCATGTAATTGTTTTCCCGAAACCATTTGTGCGGGATTAACATTTATATTTATACAACGTATGTTTTGGTTGAGTTGTTGGAAATGTTTAGTGAAACTAAACTAATGTGTAACCAAAACAAATTAATTAGGTTAAAAGCTACTGGAAGGGTAAATGTGGAAGTAATTAAGGTAGGTGGAAGCAAACCAATGGATGAGTGCCAAGTGGCAACTTGTTGAAGAAGATATGTCTTCTCTTCCCTCCTACGTGAAAGTTTCCACTTCTCCATCTTCTCTCCCTCTGTTTTCTCTCGGCCAGGCGACAAAAGTTCACCCAAACACCTTTGATCTCCTAGGGTTTTCCTTGTTTTCTACCTAAGGTAAACATCTCCCAATGCTAACTCATTTGGACAAGCAAAAAGTATGCGTTTTGCTGAAGTTTTAGGTTAGGATATTTAGGAGAAAACTCTCGAGTTTTGTATGGAAACACATTGTTGTTTTCTACCAGTCTGAGTGGAGTTTTCTGCATAAATTTCCAAGTTATTTGTTAGCATTGCAGCTTGTTTTATGCCTCTTCATGCATGCTACAGATCCAAGCATTCCAGGGACATTCGAGCATCTGACACCGCAGCAACCAGGTAAGTTCATACGTTTATGTTGGCCCTTATGGCCCTACAACTTGGAGGTACTAGGTATGGTTTGGGTAGATAGGTTCTAGGTTATGTTTTAAGTTAAACATGTCTCTGTTATATTCTGTTTCCCTGTTGTATCCATTCTGCCATCTGTGAATGTTGAGTATCGCACTTATCCATGCATACACGTTTTCCAGTAAAATCATGCAAATGTTTTCAGCACTGGTTTTGAAGTAAGTAAAGATAAAATCCTGTAATGTAATGAACGGTTAAGTGTGGACGAGGACTGGCATCCTGTTCTTGTCCTTCCCTGGGACTCATGTAAAATTTATCCCCGCCAAGGATACCCTGTACCTTGTCCTTCCCTGGGACACCGGCAAAATTACTAACAAGTGTCATGTCCAGTATGTTATGTATGTTATGCGCCAGTTCCTCTATAAGCCTCACTTATACCACCATGTGCAGTGAAACGTAATGTAATGTTCTGTCACCGTTTTTCTGAAAACTGCATGCATAGCATTTTGCATCACTGCATGTTGATTGTGTTCTTACTGAGCTTTAGGCTCATAGGTGAACTCCCTGTTGTAGGTACGGATATTCCAGATGAGGAACCGGTGCCTCAAAATGACGAGCTGATGTAGTTGGTGGATCGAGCTCACGGGGTCTGGCTGTTGCAGTCAGACAAGATGTATTCCTGTGAGCGTGTATATTTGAAAGTTAAGTCGAGTCCTGTATAGATTTTGTGTTTTGTTTTAAAACTCCTGTTTTGGTAAAAATTTAAATGTATGTCAAGTTCCTGTAAAACTTTTGGAATCTGTTATTGATGTATTTAAAACCTCTGTATTTGACAGATTGTATCCATATATTTTAAATGTTTTGAAAACGTTCTGGAACTGCTTGAGTTCTCCCTTTCAGGTCATGCATGGATAGTCTCGAATTTTAGAGCTATCCATGCAGTTTGTTTTCTCGAAATTTGTCATCTGTGGTGAAAGTTTGAAACTTGTATGCCTTCTGTTTTTCATGCTTCCTGCCAGCAGGTATCTTCGTTAAAAGATGTCATGGTGCAGGATGTCTTCTTGAAATTTTGTCCATTGTAAAGTATATTTTTATAACTTCTTTTGAATCGGGTTTGAAGGTTTTGAAATCCTTTATGCTTCCTGTTTGAGGTTGCCTTCTATATGTCTTTCTGTCAAAAGTTGTAATTCTGTCTTTAAAACTATGTCTTCCGATTGCGTCTTCCGGTTACTGTTCACATTTTTCTTCTACCGGTGACGTTATTCGTCTTCCGATGACGTCAGCATAAGTCTTCCGCCCGGTTTATAACGTTGTCTTCCGGTTGACGTCATCTTCTCTTCCGATGACGTTGGCATAAGTCTTCCGCCCAGTTTATAACTTTGCCTTCCGGTTGACGTCATCTTCTCTTC
Source organism: Begonia masoniana (assembly GCA_022432975.1). Classification (NCBI taxonomy): domain Eukaryota; kingdom Viridiplantae; phylum Streptophyta; class Magnoliopsida; order Cucurbitales; family Begoniaceae; genus Begonia; species Begonia masoniana. The sequence goes on along the minus strand of CM039512.1, from coordinate 14,618,721 downwards.
CGATGACGTTGGCATAAGTCTTCCGCCCAGTTTATAACTTTGTCTTCCGATGACGTCAGAACGTCTTCCGGCTGACGTCATCATCTTCTGCCGGTTATGTTTGCTGCCTTTATCTTCCGATGACGCTATCCACTGATTTCTCCTCCGGTTCAGTTTGAAACTACATCTTCCGCCACTGTTTCCTGTTTCCATTTCCGCCAGTCTTATGCCTATTTCTGTTCGGTTATCTATTATTGAGATTTGTTTGCTTTCCATTCCAGAGAATTCTCTCTCCCCCTGCAAATGTTTTCGATTACTCCCTGCAGTTCTCCCTCTCTGTTCACTGCTTTGATTGTTCTATTAGTTTAAAAAAAAAATAATAGTCACCGTTTCCTGTAAATGTCCCGGAGTGACGGCTCCGATCCTGGAACCCGATTCGGATCCGGTTTCGGGCTGTCACACAGGGTCCGTGGCCGAGTATAGTAGGCAGTTTGAGTCCCTGTCCAGATTTGCTGGACACTTTGCTCACAAGGACGAGGATAAGGTGTTCAAATTTGTGCATGGGCTGAAGCCAGAAATTTACCGAGGAGTTACATTTTGCGGAATTAAAGGTTTGACATTAAGTGAGGTGGTGTCCACTGCTCTGGAAGTGGAAGAGGCTGAAAGGAAATGTGCTGGACCAAAGGAGGCCCCACAAAGGTTTAACCAGCCACACCAACAAAGGGGAACGAAGAGGCCAAGTGAAGGCCAAAATAGCTAGGGAGCAGGAAGAAAAGTACAGAATGTCAAGAAATTTCCCCAATGTCCAACATGTTTGAAGAATCACCCGGGGGAATGTAGGTGGACTTCTGGAAGGTGTTTCAACTGTGAGGAGGTTGGACACTCATTCAAAGACTGCACTAAGCCCAGAGTCCTTTGATGCTTCAACTGTAACAAGTCGGGACACATTGTTAGAGACTGCCCAACGTCGATGAGTGGCCTTGCTAGGATAAAGCCGAGAATATTTTCCATGGTAGAGTCAGGAGAAGAGGACCAGCCTGCTGTGGTGTCAGGTACTATATTGATCAACTCTGTACCTGCTTTTACTTTGATAGATTCGGGTGCAACACATTCTTTTATAGCCTCTGCTTTTGCTGATAAGCTATATGTACGGTTTGCTTCTTCTGAACATATGTTTAACGTAGCATTACCTTCTGGTGAGCGCATACACTCTAACCAGGTGATGCTTGACAGTAATGTGTTAGTAGGGAATGTAAGTCTACCTGCTAATCTTATAATCATGGATATAATAGGATTTGATGTAATCCTAGGAATGGACTGGTTGTTTAAACATCACGCCATGATTGATTGTAGAACTGGAGTAGTTAGCTTTCAACCCCCTGGTAAGTTGAAACATACATTTCAAGCTTCAAAGAAGAGTAAGGAAATGTCTGTGATGACTTCTATTAACACTAGACCTTCCCTGTGTGGGGAGTATTTGTGCTTTTTAGCTAGCGTTCTAGACACACAGCTTATGGAAAAAGCAAATCCTCAGAACGTCTAAATCGTCCAAGACTTCCCCGAAGTATTTTTAGATGACCTTCCCGGTTTACCGCCAGATAGGGAAATTGAATTTGTTGTAGATATTTACCCCGGAGCCGAGCCCGTGTCTAAAAATCCATATAGATTAGCTCCAACTGAACTTAAGGAATTAAAGAAACAATTGGAGGATCTATTGGAGAAAGGGTTCATACGCCCAAGCTTTTCACCATGGGGTGCACCAGTCCTTTTTGTCAAGAAGAAAGATGGATCAATGCGTATGTGCATTGATTATAGAGAATTGAATAAGTTAACTGTCAAAAACAAATACCCTTTACCGAGAATTGATGACTTATTTGACCAGCTTAGGGGTGCAAGAGTTTTCTCTAAGATTGACCTTAGGTCCGGTTATTACCAGCTGAAGGTAAAATCTGAAGATATCCCAAAAACTGCCTTTCGCACAAGGTATGAACATTATGAGTTTTTGGTTATGTCTTTTGGTTTGACAAATGCACCAGCAGCCTTCATGGATCTCATGAATAGGGTGTTTCACGAGTATTTGGACAAGTTTGTCATAGTATTCATAGACGACATTCTGATCTATTCTAGAACTAAGGATGAGCATGCAAGGCATTTGAGTTTGGTGTTAGGAGTACTTAGACAGCACCAGCTTTATGCTAAGTTTTCCAAGTGTGAGTTTTGGTTGGACAGAGTTCACTTTCTTGGTCACGTGATCTCTGGAGATGGAATATCTGTCGATCCAGCCAAAGTTCGAGCGGTTAAAGAATGGCCTCAACCGAAGAATGCTACAGATATCAGGAGTTTTCTTGGTCTAGCAGGATATTATAGAAAGTTCATCGAAGGATTTTCAAGGATCGCTACACCCTTTACTAAGTTAACCAGGAAAAATGTGAAATATATATGGACTGATGAATGTGAACATAGTTTCATGACCTTGAAACAGAAACTAACCAATGCTCCAATTTTAACCCTTCCAGCTGAAGATGGTAAATTTAGTATTTATTGTGATGCTTCTAAAATTGGTCTTGGTTGTGTGTTAATGCAGAATGGTAAGGTAATAGCTTATGCCTCTAGACAGTTGAAGACACATGAGAAGAACTACCCTACCCATGACTTAGAATTAGCTGCAGTTGTATTTGCACTTAAGATTTGGAGGCATTACTTGTATGGACAATCTTGTGAGATATTTTCAGATCATAAGAGCCTGAAGTATATCTTCACATAGAAGGAACTAAACATGAGGCAACGTCGATGGTTGGAATTTGTAAAAGACTATGATTTCGAGATTAAATATCATCCCGTCAAAGCAAATGTCGTGGCTGATGCTTTGAGTAGAGTAACAACATCAACCTCATCTATGATTTTCAGTATGCCATTAGCTTTAGAGTCAGAATTCTAAAAATTTAACCTAGAAGCAGTAACCAGTGTATCAGCTATACTATCAGCCATAACCTTAAAGCCTACCATTCTAGAGAAAATAAAGGAAGCTCAGACGAATGATGATGAGTGTAACAAGTACAAGTCAAGCATGAATTCTACGGACCAATCAGATTTTAACTATTCTGCTAATGGGATCCTCAAGTTTAGAAATAGGTGGTTTGTTCCAGCCATTAAGGAACTCCGTGATGAGATTCTTTCTGAAGCACACTCTTCCAGGTTCTCTGTTCACCCTGGAAGTACAAAGACGTACAGAGACCTTAAGCAACACTACTGGTGGCCTAGTATGAAACGAAGCGTGGCAGAATATGTAGGATCATGTTTCTGTTGTCAACAGATTAAAGCCAAGCATCAGAGACCCTCAGGAACATTGCAACCCTTACCAGTTCTTGAATGGAAATGGGAACAAATAACTATGGATTTTGTTATAGGATTACCTAGAACAGCAAAGGGACACGATGCAATCTGGGTAATAGTTGATCGTTTGACCAAATCTGCTCACTTTCTGCCAATGAAGATAACATATTCGATGGACCAACTTGCCGAGTTGTATGTGCACGAAGTTGTTAGACTGCATGGAGTTCCAAGCACCATAGTTTCAGACCGAGACTCCACATTTACATCTAAGTTTTGGAAAAGTTTGCACAAGGCTATGGGAACGCAGCTTAATTTTAGCACAGCTTTCCACCCTCAAACAGATGGACAATCTGAGAGAACCATTCAGACCTTAGAAGATATGCTCCGAGCATGCATATTGTATTTTCAAGGATCTTGGAGTAAATATTTACCATTGGTTGAGTTCTCTTACAATAACAGTTTTCAAGCAACAATAGGCATGGCTCCATACGAAGCATTATATGGACGAAAATGCAGATCTCCTTTGTACTGGGATGAAGTTGGTGAAGCACTGTTGCTTGGTCCTGACATTGTGCAGCAGACTGTGGAGAAGGTTGCCTTCATCCGACAGAGAATTCTAACAGCTCAAAGCCGCCAGAAGAGTTATGCTGATAAAAGACGAAGAGAATTAGAGTTTGAAGTAGGTGATGAAGTTTTTCTTAAGGTGTTACCATTCAAAGGAGTTGTGAGATTCGGGAAGAGAGGAAAGTTGAACCCCAGGTTTATTGGACCATTCTTAATTTTGAAAAGGGTTGGGAGTGTAGCCTACATGTTGCAGTTACCAGCTTCTATGGAAGGAATCCACAATGTGTTCCATGTTTCTATGTTAAAGAAGTGTGTAAGAGATCCATATCAGATTGTGGAACAGCAGGGCATTGAGGTTCTTCCTACTCTTGCATAAGAGGAGAAACCTGTAAGGATATTGGACTATGCAGTGAAGGTATTGCGCAACAAGGAAGTTCCACTAGTGAAAGTCTTATGGCACAATCAGAACATAGAGGAGACAACTTGGGAGCGCCAGCAAGACATGATGGACCAACATCAAGAATTATTCAGGTACCGAATTTTGAGGACAAAATTCTTTTAAGGAGGGTAGATTGTAATACCCGGTTCTATCAAACTGTTTCTCTATTCCTTTTAAACTAATGGCACAATTTATATGGCAATATTAAATGTAGGGTTAGTGGATGACTAGGCAAGGGCATAAGGGTAATTAGAAATTCAAAGGTGGATAACGTATTTAAGGAAACTATTAATGAAGTAGCCGCCACTGTTTATTTCATTTCCTCTCCATTCTCAGCTCCTCAGCTTAGCAGAGCGCGATAGGAGACCCCCTTCGACTTCCTCCAGCGATTTCCTCTGAACTTGGTGAGTTTTGCTTCTATTTCTTGTTACATTGTATCTATCGTTGGTAGGAGGGATGATAAATGAGGTTTTGAGTTGAAATCGGGAATGCACAATGACTAGAGTTCCCAAAACAGTCTCCCTTAGATTTCTAGTGGTTTAGAATGAAGATTAGAGGAAATTTAATGTATGCTCTGTCTATGGTTTTAGGTTTGAGTAATACCCGAAGTAGCTTGCAACCAATTTTTTCCAGGAGACCAAGTAAGTAGAGTTTGCATGTGCCTTCGGGCCTACATCACAAAACAGTAGGATTTGTGTGTGCATGATCGAATGTTTCTTTTCAGTTACCATGCATCATATTTTGAAAGAAAACGAAAATGAATTTACATGGAGTAGCATGGTGAGATGTGAACAGATTGTAACAGTATACTTTTAAGGGAATTAATCCGCCCCTTAATCGAACATACGGATTCATACCCTGGGAAAATTGATCCACCTCCTATTGTATCAGGGATCAAATCAGCTGTTAAGGGAATTAATCCGCCCCTTAATTGAATATATGGATTCATACCCTGGGAAAACTAATCCACCTCCCATTGTATCAGGGATCATCAGATCAGTGAACGAATGCAACATAACTAAGGAATGAAAGTAGAAACTGCATATTTAGGATTTACATTTCAGTACACATTTCATTTCTTGCTTTACTTGCTTAGCATTAGACTAATAGATGAGTTTTGTGATGTAGGTGAAGAGATTACTGCAGGTGAACTTCCCGTGTGCACAGATGAGTAGATGTGGTTGGAGGGGTACATTCATGCTCCGGTCTGGTAAACTGATGAGGCGGGTTAACTGGTGTCAGCGGTTGTAAAGGTCTAGTTGAAAATGATTCAATCTGAGTACATTGAGTTTTCATGACAGTAGTGGTAGCAACCTTTTGAATTAGTTTTGGAGATTTCCTGACATTAGTGTTTTGTTAGATTTTTTAATGTTGTTTTTACTGAATTTGTGCAATACAATGATTTAAACTGCCTCTGAATGGTTTTTGGTAAAATGCTTAAGTCCTTTTGACAGTCGGGACTTTCTCAATTTATAGTAAAGCCTACTACCATGTTGTTTTGTCCATCGGTAGGAGTTGAGTAAGTTATCTATCGGATGATGTTTAGGTAAAAGCTATCGGTGGATGTGTGTAGAAGTTTATTGTTTTCTATCGGAGGAAGTTGTGTTGTTGTCTATCGGAAGATGCCTTAAGAAAAGTCATCGGATGATGTAGGTTAATTCTATCGGAAGATGCCTTAAGAAAAGTCATCGGATGATGTAGGTTAATTCTATCGGAAGATGCCTTAAGAATAGACATCAGATGATGTCTCAGTAAAGTCACCGGTACATGAGGTTTGTTCTATCGGAAGGTGTAGGTCAAAGTCCATCGGATGATGTCTCGGTAAACTCATCGGCAGATGCGTGCTGACATCATCGGTAGATGTAGGAGGATTTTTGTCGTATAGTCATCGGAGGATGTAGAGTGTATCTTGTCGTTTGCAATCGGTTGATGACTTTTGGCTGACGTCATCGGTAGAAACCTTCTATCTTCTGTTTCTGCTTCTTCAGTTGACTTTATCAATCGGCAGATGTGTTTGACTTCTGCGACTTCTCTAATATTTTGCTGTTTAAACTAGATTTTCAAATTGTCGATTGTTTCTTAACAATTCAACAGCATTTCGTAGTTTTGTATAACTTCATTGTGGTTCAAATGATTTCCGCTGCAAATTTTAAAATGTTTTGTTTTTTTTTTAGAAAAATGCCAAAATTTGACTGTCGAGTGAAGATTTAAATTAATCAAAAAAAAAAATTTCTTAGTCATGTTCGAGCATTGAGTAGCGAACCGGGTTCAGAAAATTCGGGGCGTTACAGTAAACCTTCATTTTCATCCTCTTATCTATTTTCTCTCTTCCAGACGACAAACATCCATCGAAGCTCCTTCGATTTCCTCAGTTTTCTTCTATTTCTCTGCCTAAGGTAAGCATCTACTTATGCTAACGTGTTTGGACAAGTCAAAACGTTAGTTTGTTTATGTTTAGAGTAAAAGTCCGATTGTGTATATTATAGGTTCGCGAATCGCCGAGGTCGTATACACGAACAAAGCTTGCTGCATTTCGGACAACAGGTAAGTTCATGCGTATAAGTGGGCCCTTAAGGCCCTACAGCAAGGAGATACTAGGTTTTGGTTTGGGTAGTTAGGTCATAGGTTATGCTTTAAGTTAAATGTATTTTTTGTGTTCTGTTTCCCGTAATTTTTATTCTGTCACCTGTATATGTTGAGTTTAAGCATCATATCTGTTCATGCATCCACGTTTTCTGTAAAACCATGTAAATGTTTTTAGCACCAGATTTGAAGTAATGGAAGCAAAAATGTGAATGTAATGTATGGTTAAGTGTGGACGAGGACTGACATCCTGTCATGTACTCCTGTTATGTCCTATTGTGGCATGTACTCCTGTTGCGCCAGCTCTTCCTCCCACTTATACCTTATTGTCCAGTGAAACGTAATGTAATGTAACGTTCATGTATTTGAAAATGTTCATGCACAGCATATACATCACTTTGCATTGTATGTTCTTACTGAGCTCTAGGCTCATAGTTGAACTCCCTGTTGTAGGTATGGATCCTCTAGAAGAGGTCATTGTGCCTCAAGATGATGAGTTGATGTAGTTGGCGTGATGAGCTCATGGGGTGGTTGCTGCAGTCAGACAAATGTATTTCATGTGAGGATGTATTTTTCTGAAGTTATGTCAAGTTCTGTACAGCTTTTGGGATTTTAAAACGATGTACAAAATTTCTGTTGATGTATTCAAAACTTCTGTTTGACAGTTGATAGTTGTCTCTTGAAATGTTTTATAATCGTTTAGAAATCTCTATTTTGTTGTGCGTGGATCGGTTCGGGTTTAGAGCTTTCCATGCAGTTTCATTTCTTAAACCTCTATCGTGTTCTCTAACACGTTTAAAATTATGTTTTGAATTGGGCTTTGGGGTTTGAGGTTTTTATGCCGTCTTTTTTTATGGTTCATGTTCATATGTCTTCCTGTTAAATGTAGTTCACTTCTGCCTGTGAACAGTTCACTTCTGCTTGTAGTTTACATCTACCTGTCTTCACTGTTCATCTTCCACCTTATATCTACCTGTCTTCACTGTTCATCTTCCACCTTACATCTACCTGTCTTCACTGTACATCTTCCGCCTTACGTCATCCGCCCACATCTCCACCCAGTTCACCTACATCTTCCGCCTTGCTTCTTTCGCCCAGTTTAATTACTTCTTTCGCCCTATATCACCCGATCCTATCATTCACTGTAGCCCTCCTCCACAGTATGTCTTCCAGTTTCATATTTTCCAATTTTTTTTTTTATTTAAGTCTTCTAGAGTATTCTGTCTTTATTTCCGTCATCCACTCATGCTTTCAAAGGTTTAAATGTTCTTGTGTTCCTGATTTTTAATGTTATCCAGTACTTATGTTCTAGTGAGGGTTTACCCTCTGTGTAAAGATTTAAAGTTTAAAAAAAAAAACATGTCCCGTTTCCTGTTAAATGTCCGGAGTGATGTCTTCTCGGCCCCGATCGGGTCTGGGGCCGTCACATATAAGAACCAATTTTCAGTTGTAATTTTCAAGAATTGAAAAATTTTGGTTCAGTTTTCGGTTCTAATTAGTTATAGTATTATTGATTATACTAATTAGTGATAGATTATACCTTATTAGTAAATATTTTATTGATTTATACTTATTAGTAATTAAATTGTTTGATTTTTACCAAATTTGTAATTAATTATTAAATGTTTAGATTATACTAATTAGGGATTGAATTGTATTATAAAAAATGAATTGCTTGAAAATTGATTGAGTTATTAAAATTAAATTTTCTATATTTAGATTAGTTATTTAAATTATTTATGTAATTCTGATATTTTTTTAAGATTCATTTTTAATAATATTTTATTTTAAAGAACATGAATTTGTTTTTTAAAAAATTTGTTACCAAACCGCAACCGAACCTATAATTTAGGTTCACTTCTGGTTCGGTTCTCCATCTTGGATGAGTCGTTTTTGGTTCTATTTTTTACGAACTGAAAAAAGTCAATTCGATTTGGTTCGGTTTGACTCTAAAACAGAACCAAACCAACTTTTGAACACCCCCGTATAGATGCCATTACACTTTCATTATTGTGACAGGCTTCACGAGTCTAAGAAGAAGCCGTTGCGGCGGTTAGATAACCGAAAAGTTGTTGGATTTCCAAAAAATTGCTTGTAACTACTATTTTTTCAGTTGTTACACAGTATTTACTTTAACACAGCAACACAGAGAAGTAGGCACTACAACGTAATGTAAAACAGAGTGTAGAAAGAGTAGTTGCCAAAAGACTCTTTTGATTTTTAATTTTTTACTATCATGCATGATCTAGCAATAATCGAGAATTAGATGTTTGATAAGTTTTTAAAAGAATAAAAATTATGTAAAGAGAGAAAGATAAAAAAACTAGATGTATATATTGAAATTCATTGCTTGGTAGAAAGGATCCGGTTATCTTAAAAGAAATAGGTTAAGTTGTTCATATAAATATAACATTGATATTAGATAATATGCACGGTACCAAAAAAATATGAAAGATAATGTATTTATTTTTAAATAAAATGAAAATATTGGTAGGTCTGAATTAGTATATTATAAGATTGGAGTCTTCTTAGTGAAAAATTAAATTTTAACTCAAGTGCACGTGTCGCTAACAAAGTAATAAAGAATAAATATACGTTGAACCCACGAGAATAATTTTAATCAAATTATATTGGGTAAAAACAATAAGAGATGTAAAATAACATACTTGATTTTTATATGAAATGTAAGAAAAAAAACATATTAAACTAAAATGGGTTCGAATTAAAATTGAGAATATTGGTCAGAGTCGATTTCTTTGTTACGTAAATTCAACTACTAGAGTTACAGATTCCTAGAGCATTCATTGGAACAACAAGAATTGTAACACCCGGCATTTAATTGCCATGTAATCATTTTCCCAAATCGTATGAGCGGGATCAATATTTTTTTAATACAATGAATGTTTTGGTTAAATTGTTGGAATAATTAGTGAAGAACTAAACTAATGTAGAACCAAAACAAATCAATTAACAAGTTGGTTAGAATCAAATGGAGGGGCTGTTTAGGTAAGAATTGTGGTTGGTGGGATGGAGCCAATATGCCATCGACACTTGGCAACTTGCTGAACAAGACATACTCCACTTCCTACGTGAAACCCACTTCACTCTTTCCTCTGCTCTTTCCATTCTCTTCTCGACATTCTCTCTTTCTGTCGACAAACAATCATCGAAGTTACTTCGATCTCCTCAGATTTCTTTTTGCTCCTCTGCTAAGGTAAACATCTACTAATGCTAACAAATTTGGACAAGTAAAAGTATGAGTTTGCTGAAGTTTTAGGTTAAGTTATTTTGGGAGAAAACTCTCGGTTTTTGTATGGAAACACATTCGTTGTTTTCTACAAGTTTGAATGGGGTTAACTGCATAATCTTCCAAGTAATTAGTTAACATTTGCAGCCTTGTTTATTTCTCCACGTGCATGTTACAGATCTGTGCATTTCCAAGACTTTCCAGCTAACTGCATCGCGGATAACAGGTAAGTTCATAACCGTAGGTTGGCCCTTAAGGCCCTACATCACGGAGGTACTAAGTGTTTCATTTCTGTCGGGTTGTTTTGGGTAGAAACGTTATAGTTTATGTTTTGAGTTGTCTGTGTTCTGCTTCACAGTATGTCCTGTTATTTCCGTCGTCTGCTATTGTAAGTTCAGGCACTGAAAATGTTCATGCATACACGTTTTCACCGAAAGTTCATGCAAAACCGATTTCTGTACACTATTTGACACTAAACAAGATAGAATCTGACTGAAATGTATCGGTTAAGTGTGGGACGGGGACTGGCCCCTAGATCTGTTTCTGTACTGTATCGTATAACTGTTTGTGCCTGATAGTGCACCCACTGTTTTCCAGTTCCCCTATAAGCCCCACTTATACCCCTCTGCCACTGAAACGTAATGTTCTGTACTGTCACTATATTTCTGAATGTTCATGCATAGCATATGCATCACTACATTGTTTTATATGTTCTTATTGAGTTTTAGACTCATAGGTGAACTCCCTGATGTAGGTATTGAACCCAAAAATGAGGACTTTGTGCCTCAGTTTGATGAATAGGTGGCTGGTGGTTCGAGCTCTCGGGTTGGTTGTGGCTGTCAGACAAATTCCTGACTGAGAGAGTGAAATTCTAAACTATGTTCTGTTTATGTATTTAAAATTTCTATTTTGGAAATTCTGCAAATATATGTTAGGTTCTGTACTGATCCTCATATTTTAAAACAATGCACAGATTTTGATGTCTAAGTTTCAAAAACTACTGTTGTAACGACCCCGATGGGATCGCCACGTAAACATGACAATCGTGATCATTTACTTCTTAATTTCTACACCCTGTTCATTATTAGTATTTCTCTCTTCTTTTTTTTTTAAAACTTAGAACTTGAACTTGACTCCTTCATATTTCTAATAACTCATTCATCGACAGGATCAGTCGATTAAGCTCGATCGTTAGTTCCAAAATATAATCGGATAGGGAAGAAATGCCCTCAAATCACTTAACATGATTCTACTCGAGTTTGCATCGATTTGCATGCATCGGCTGGCAGGGTGTGCCCCATCCGATTTGTCACGTGTACTCTACGTGACTCACTTATCGTCGCCTAATAGAAGATATCTTCCGGTGGGCACGTGGGTTTCACATGTTCAATTATACATCGCCCAGTAGTGGACATCCACCGGTGAACACGAGTCAAACATGTGACTCTTTAAAATCTCACTAGATAAGAAACATCATCCGGTGAGCACGTGCATCGCACATGACTTATTAAAATCACACTCGGCCACTAAACGACAAACATCGTCTATATCATCCGGTGAATAATTATACTTCCTCCACCGGTCACTAGATGACAAAATAACATTTTTCATCTTCCGACGAAGAGATACTCTACATCATCCGGTCACTAGACGACAAACCATACTTTCATCATCCGGCAACTAAACACACTTCAACTCTGACATCACCCGAACACTAACGACAAAATAACACTCATATCGCCCAGTATTGTAAATACCTGCATCATCCGGTAACTATACGACAAACGACTTAACCCTTATCATCCGGCGAGCAAAACACTCGACATCACCGGATGACTAAAACACTCGACATCTTCCGATAGACGTAATCTTCACAGACTTCAAATTTCTATGACTTAACATTCATACGTATAGAAAATCAGGGACTCGTTCAGAATACACGTAGCGGAAGACTTAAGCAAAACAGACCGTTCGATAACCCTTAAAATTAATTCCAGACTCAGAAGTTAACTCAGACAATACTAACACTATCCTACATAATTCCAGTTCTTGTATTCTTACTGACATAAGGAAGAAATAACCAGGGGTCATAATCGCCTCTCCAATCCCGCACTGTCACATTGAGCATTCTCCAGCAACCAGCTTTAAATATCCTCTTTGAAATTAGTATCTTCACCTGTAGTCTCTTCGCCTACAACATAAGGTTTAACTATAAGCCTAATGCTTAGTAAGGAATGCATGCTGACAGACATACATGAGTGTACAAATTAAAGAAACATAAGTTCGTAAATCTTTCTTCATTCATGCTCATTTTCAACATTTACATAGCATGTATTAAGGGAGGAAACGAGGGAGAAAGACAGGGCACATGATCATTGCCAATCGGGCAATCGTAGTAACGACTGGCTCGGCCTCCACCAGTGGGAGAATTCGCGAGCCGTACTTATCATCATCTCGGCCTCCACCAGTGGGAGAATTCGCGAGCCATGCTTATCATCAACTCGGCCTCCACCAGTGGAAAAATTCGCGAGCCATACTTATCATCAACTCGGCCTCCACCAGTGGCAAAATTCGTGAGCAATACTTATCATCATCTCGGCCTCCACCAGTGGAAGAATTCGCGAGCCATACTTATCATCAACTCGGCCTCCACCTGTGGGAGAATTCGCGAGCCATATTTAAGCCTTGTGAACATATCATAGTCATTTTCCCCGTTCCGCGCTTAATCATGCTTACATTTGTTTTTCTTTTCATGTTCTTAACTTAATCATAAACGAGCACATAATGCATGGACACGAATTTCCACAGAGGAATGTCATACAGTATGAACGAGTAAAAACACCATGTAACTTAACATCTTCCTACCCAATTACTTCATATCATGGCAAACTACTAGTCATAATCATCAGATAAACATTTCAACAATTTTTCCTAGTATCCTTGTGGTGTAGGGCCCTAGTTGCCAGAAATCCTAATACATCCACTTACCTGGATTCCTTAGCTGAGCAGCACCTTCACTTGAGCTTTCCTCGCCTATGACATTTCATATTCGTAGTTAGAATAAAATCCTAAATAACTTAAAACTCAAAACTAGTAAGATCTTAACTAAATGTCATCCTAAAATATGTATTTCTTAGTCCTTTCTGCCAAGCACCTTGTGTGCGCGGTTTAAGCTCTGAAACTCCGGACATTCAGATTCTACCTAGCAGCTACTTACAGTCGGTTGTCAAAGTTCAGATTCGAATCGGTAATACTATTATCAAACTAAGATTAACAATGTTCCTATTATTACTATGTCAATACAGAATTGGGACTTCGGGTTTCTAGCTGAAAACAGGACTCTAAAAAACTACTCAACAACTACATTGTCTGAACCTTACCTCGAACGTGGGTTTTCGGAGTGAATACTGGAGAAATCGTTCGTTGGTGAAGAATTCGCCGGCTGAGAGAGAGCTCTGGAGATTGAAGAAATCGTGGAAGGGAGTGTGTCGGCTACAGTGGCTTGAGTGAAATTTAAAACTTTTCCTTCTTCTTTTTATACTGATCTCAACTTCCAATATTACAATATTGCCACTCAACCTAGTTTAAAACCCTCCTGTAAATAATTAAACTTGTCATAAAGTTCTAAACCGCAAAGATTAAATATTCATGACCGTTAATATAGTTAGGAAAATTACCTAGTCGTATCTCGGGTGTTACAACTGTATTTGACCGTTGAATTCATGTTCTGAATGTTTTGGAATTGCTTGGGGATATTTTCTGTTAGTTTGTGAATGGATGACTTCTGGTTTTGGAACTGTGATGACCCGAATGTGAACGTATGTGTACGACTGCGGGGCAAACCTCGGGACCTAAGCCGAGTGTAGGCGAATCCCGGACTCGAGTATAGGCAAATCCCGGGTCGTAAAGAGAGGGTTGTCACAATCTCACATCGCTTGGGGAAGTACATGGAAATGAAACATATGTAAGAGATCCCTCCCAAGATAGCAAGACGCGTTTTGGAGCACGTTTGGCAACGGATCTCATAAGAACTCCGAAGTTAAAAGTGCTTCGGCGAGAGCAATCCCAGGTTGGGTGACCTTCCGGGAAGTTCTCGCCAAACAAAGCCGTGAGGGGAGGATATTGTGCTACGGCCCAATCCCTAGAGCGGACAATATCTTGCTGGGAAACGGGGTCGTTACAGGAACTATCCATGCAATCTGTTTCTTTGAATCTGTCAATTGTAAAGTATGTTCTACAACCTCGTTTAGAATCGGGTATTGAAGGTCTACAACTTCCATGCCTTCTGTTTGTGCTGTATTAGATAGTTGAATTATGTTATGAGGTATTCTGAAATGGTTTGGAATATTTTCTGTTAGTCTATGCATGGATGGTCCCTGGTTTTTCAGCTATCTATGCAGTGTGATTATTCTTAAGTTTCTGTTATGCCTTCTGTGTGCTCGAGAACCATGTTTTGAAGTGCTTTGAGAATCTGAGACGTTTATGTCTTTTGTTTTTATGCTCTCTATCTGTGTGTCATCTTGTCAAAAGTTGTAAATTTTGCCTCTGAAACTATGTCTACCGATTGATATTGTTCACTTTTTGTCTTATTCCCATCTACCACCAAACAGTGGTTCTGCCATAGGTTTTTCTTCTGCCGATTACGTTTAACGCCTGTATCTTCCAGCTGACGTTATCCATCTTCCGGCTGACGTCATCCCCTCATCCAATTTCATTTGCCGCCGGTATCTTCCGCTTGACGTCATCTATCTTCCGGCTGACGTCATCACCTTATCCGATTTCATCTGCTGCCTGTATCTTCCGCCTGACGTCATCCATCTTCCGGCTGACGTCATCACCTCATCCGATTTCATCTGCTGCCTGTATCTTTCGGCTGATGTCATCCATCTTCCGGCTAACGTCATCACCTCACCCGATTTCATCTGCTACCTGTATCTTCTGGCTGACGTCATCCATCTTTTGGCTGACGTCATCCACTCATCCATTTTCATTTGCTGCCTATGTCTTCCGCCTGATGTCATCCATCTTTCGGCTGACGTTATCTCTGCTTCTACCTTCAAAACTACATCATCCGATAGATTTCTTCTGCCAGTCATCTGACTATGTCTTCCGCCTTTATTTCTTGTTTTCTGCTGCTATTTATAACTGTTATTCAAATTCTTTTTACATTCCTTCCTGCACTCTTCAGATTTCTCCTTGCCCGATATTCTAAATGTCCAAAGTTTAGTTTACATCTGTCTCCCTGTTTTCTTCAGTCTGTTATTTCTGTGGTTTAAAATTTAACATGTCTCTTGATTCTGTTTTAAGTATTCTGAGTGTAACAACCCCGGCCAGGAGCCGTCACGTGTTCATATTCTTTCATTAATCGTTTGCTTGACTTTTACTATTAGTACATTCACTTACTATCTCTCAACAGACTTTACAATTAACATAATATTTTTCTTTAAACTGGGTAATAGAAACGCAGAACCATAAGGAAGACGACCCTCTCGTGCCCGACTTCCCACGCCTCGTCGGCTCAACCTTCAGACAGAGTCGAGCGACTAGACTCGGTCATTGGCTTCTTGACAAATTCGGGAAAAGATGAGGGGCCCTCATTCTCTAACTTACATACACTCGGGTTTTGCATGGAGTGGCATGCTTTGAACAACCCTCAAAATTTAGTCGTCCGGTCATCACGTGCATTCGCTGGACTCGCTTAACATCGCCGAAAGAGACTCTTCCGTGGGCACGTGGTCTCGCTTGATAAATTAAAAAATCATCCGTCGCTAAGCGCCAAACAAATTTTACAATCTTCCGGTCGCTAAACGACAAAACACATTTTACATCTTCCGGTCGCTAAACGACAAAACACATTTTACATCTTCCGGTCGCTAAACGACAAAACACATTTTACATCTTCCGGTCGCTAAACGACAAAACACATTTTACATCTTCCGGTCGCTAAACGACAAAACACATTTTACATCTTCCGGTCGCTAAACGACAAAACACATTTTACATCTTCCGGTCGCTAAACGACAAAACACATTTTACATCTTCCGGTCGCTAAACGACAAAACACATTTTACATCTTCCGGTCGCTAAACGACAAAACACATTTTACATCTTCCGGTCGCTAAACGACAAAACACATTTTACATCTTCCGGTCGCTAAACGACAAAACACATTTTACATCTTCCGGTCGCTAAACGACAAAACACATTTTACATCTTCCGGTCGCTAAACGACAAAACACATTTTACATCTTCCGGTCGCTAAACGACAAAACACATTTTACATCTTCCGGTCGCTAAACGACAAAACACATTTTACATCTTCCGGTCGCTAAACGACAAAACACATTTTACATCTTCCGGTCGCTAAACGACAAAACACATTTTACATCTTCCGGTCGCTAAACGACAAAACACATTTTACATCTTCCGGTCGCTAAACGACAAAACACATTTTACATCTTCCGGTCGCTAAACGACAAAACACATTTTACATCTTCCGGTCGCTAAACGACAAAACACATTTTACATCTTCCGGTCGCTAAACGACAAAACACATTTTACATCTTCCGGTCGCTAAACGACAAAACACATTTTACATCTTCCGGTCGCTAAACGACAAAACACATTTTACATCTTCCGGTCGCTAAACGACAAAACACATTTTACATCTTCCGGTCGCTAAACGACAAAACACATTTTACATCTTCCGGTCGCTAAACGACAAAACACATTTTACATCTTCCGGTCGCTAAACGACAAAACACATTTTACATCTTCCGGTCGCTAAACGACAAAACACATTTTACATCTTCCGGTCGCTAAACGACAAAACACATTTTACATCTTCCGGTCGCTAAACGACAAAACACATTTTACATCTTCCGGTCGCTAAACGACAAAACACATTTTACATCTTCCGGTCGCTAAACGACAAAACACATTTTACATCTTCCGGTCGCTAAACGACAAAACACATTTTACATCTTCCGGTCGCTAAACGACAAAACACATTTTACATCTTCCGGTCGCTAAACGACAAAACACATTTTACATCTTCCGGTCGCTAAACGACAAAACACATTTTACATCTTCCGGTCGCTAAACGACAAAACACATTTTACATCTTCCGGTCGCTAAACGACAAAACACATTTTACATCTTCCGGTCGCTAAACGACAAAACACATTTTACATCTTCCGGTCGCTAAACGACAAAACACATTTTACATCTTCCGGTCGCTAAACGACAAAACACATTTTACATCTTCCGGTCGCTAAACGACAAAACACATTTTACATCTTCCGGTCGCTAAACGACAAAACACATTTTACATCTTCCGGTCGCTAAACGACAAAACACATTTTACATCTTCCGGTCGCTAAACGACAAAACACATTTTACATCTTCCGGTCGCTAAACGACAAAACACATTTTACATCTTCCGGTCGCTAAACGACAAAACACATTTTACATCTTCCGGTCGCTAAACGACAAAACACATTTTACATCTTCCGGTCGCTAAACGACAAAACACATTTTACATCTTCCGGTCGCTAAACGACAAAACACATTTTACATCTTCCGGTCGCTAAACGACAAAACACATTTTACATCTTCCGGTCGCTAAACGACAAAACACATTTTACATCTTCCGGTCGCTAAACGACAAAACACATTTTACATCTTCCGGTCGCTAAACGACAAAACACATTTTACATCTTCCGGTGACGTCATCCGGAAGACTAACCATCATACAACTATCCTTCGGCATCTGCCGATGACGTCAGCCGGAAGACTAACACCAACAACGGCTACCCTTCGGCATCTGCCGATGACGTCAGCCGGAAGACTAAACCATCAAACAATTAACTCTCGGCATCTGCCGATGACGTCAACCGGAAGATTGCCTCATCCAGCTTCCGTCTTACGGTAGAGAACACTAAATCATCAAATGACTCCTCCCAACAGAAAGAAAACACAACTCATTCGAAATGCATATAGCGGAAGACTTAAGCAACAGATCATTTATAAATCTATATAATCATTCCCTGACTCAATGATCCACTAGACAGTTTCAAAGCTCAACGTTTTAAAATAATCTCATCCTACTTAAGCTACCATGTCCTTTAACATACTGTAACATAAGAGTCTTAACCAGGGGTCATAAGTCGCCTCTCCAGTCCCGCACTGTCACCTTGAGCATCCTCCAGCAACCAGCCTTAAGCATCCTCTTTGAACATAACATCCTCACCTGAACCTTCTTCACCTACACCATAAGGTTTAACTATAAGCCTAATGCTTAGTAAGGAATGCATGCTGACAGATATACATGAGTACACAATTTAAAGAGACATAATTCATAAACTATTCTTCATTCATGTTCATCTTTATCATTTACATAACATGTATTAAGGCAGGGAACGAGGGAGGAAGACAGGGGTACATAGTCATTTGCCTATCGCGGCAGTCGTACATAATCATTTGCCTATCGCGGCAATCATGATACATCACTCGGCCTCCCCAGTGGGAGAATTCGCGAGCCATACATATCATTAACTCGGCCTCCACCAGTGGGAGAATTCGCGAGTCATACATAACATAGTCTTTCCCCGCTCTGCACTTAATCATGGTTGCATTTGCTTTTCATATTCTCAACTTAATCATAATAGGGACACAGTGCATAGACATAAAGTTCATAGAGAGAAGTCATATCATGAGGACAAGTAAAACATCCTGTAACTTTACATTTACTTACACAACTTCTTCATATCGTGGAAATAACAAATCATAGTCAATAAGCTAACATCTCAGTGATTTCCTAATACCCTTGCGGTGTAGGGCCCTAGTGGCCGGAAATCTTAATACATTCACTTACCTGAATTCCTTAGCAATCCGAGCTTCTTTCCTTTAAACTTCTTCACCTAAAACACGTACATTACAGTAGTTAAAACAAAGTCCTAATAGTCCTAATCATAAACCATCCTAGGATCTAATAGCTAAAGTCATTCCGATTCCTCTGTTTGACACACTGCAGTCTGAAATCCGAAACTAGGTGGACAGGTTTTACCATTGATTAAATCCGAGTTGGTTACTTAAAATGCTCAGAATCGATTCGGGATGACATTTCTACTCCCAGATTTTAAAAAGTCATAAACTACTCGGCCACTGCTAAAAAAAATCCGAACTCAGTGCCGAGCTGAAAACAGAGCTCTATTTACTAATGAATGACTACATTGTCCATTTCGTACCTCGGGTGTGGATTTGCAGAGAAGAGCAAGCTCGAAACCAGCCGTCGGTAAAGGGAAGTTCTGGTAGCCGAGAGCAAGAACTTGGGAAAGAAGGAATCGCCGAGAGGAAATGTCGGCTACAGTGGTAATAAATGAGGTTTAAGGTTTCCATTTCCTATTTATACTAAATCCATCGATTTTAATTACAAAACTGCCACCCAACCTAGTTTCACACAACTTGTAATAAATTTGTCTTAACATTAAATTTTAAATCATAAGGGTTAAATAAGAGGGTGACAATGAAAATGGTCAGAAAATCACCTGGCCGAAATGTCGGGTGTTACACTGAGTCCTTTCTGCCATGCGTTTCTGCAATCCGATTTCAATAGGTTTCTGCCTTCTGTTTCCTGTTTTCACGTCTTCCAGCCTTCAGTTCCCATAAGAGTTTTCTTCCTGTGTGAGATGTTCTAAATGTTTAAAAAAAAATATGTATGTCCCGTTTTCTGTTAAATGTCCGGAGTGATGGCTCCTCGTCCTCGACCGGGTCGGGGGTCGTCACAAGAATTATGTAAAAACAAAAATTCCTTTGAATTTATTAGTATTTTCTTTTATTCTTCTCTTTAATTTATTGAAAAAGAAAAAATAATAAAAACTTCAACAACACTATATTCTAAAAGCCATACAAATTGAATGATAAAAACTTATTAAAATTTAATATGCATAAATTATTATGCATCTAAAATTCTTATCTATTTCTCAACACAATAAGAATATGTATAATCAATTTTACCTGTCAACATAAATCAAATTTAACTATAATCATCATAATAATTTATTCAAACAAATGTAAGCAATTATAATAAGCAATCGAATTCTTATAATAAATATTTTCTCTCATAATCAAAATAAAATCTTACTTCATACTTATAAGGGTTAAAATCATTTTAACCCTCGAAGTATGGTAATTTTTTAAAAAATCCTCATAGTATTAACTCTAATAAAATAAACCTTAAACTATCAAAAACCAATCAAAAAAATCCATGGCGGTTAACCGATAACCCCACGTTCTGCATTTTACATATAGAATGGGGGACCATTCTTGTTAGAACGGTCTCTCGTTCTGTCGGGGTGTTTTCCTCGTGCAACGCACGTGGAGAAAGGGGGACCATTCTTAAAACATAGGTCCCCCGTTCTCTACGCGAGGGGTGAAGACCCCTCGCTAGAATAGTCCCCGTAAGAAGAACATGCAGGGCGTGTTCACCCTCAAAAGGAGGACCGATCTGTGTTAGGATAAAAGCCGACAGCCCCATTTGGATGATTTTTTTTTTCAGAAAACTGATTTTTCGCTCATCCAAATCCTCAGATCCGAGCATTTTGCTACAAACAATCTCATATCTGACCGTTTCTTGCTGAAATCTGCAAAAAACCTCCGAAGAAATCTCAAAACTGAACCAAAATCATAAGCCCAAGCTGAAAATTGACAAAAACCCTCAATTTTTTCACGAAAGTCCCAAATCTGAGGGTTTTTTGGCCGAAATCTACAAAAAAACCTTCAAGGAAATCCCAAAATCTAGCAAAAAACCCTAAGCCCGAGCTGAAAATTGTCAAAAACCCTCGATTTTTACGCGAAAATCCTAAAATAAAGGGTTTTTTCGCGCTGAAAGTCCCCAAATCTAGTCTATTTTTTTTGCCAAAAATCCCAAAAAACCTGAAAATTTGAAAATCCAAAAAAACCCTCGGACCAAAAAATGCCCACCTCCGCAAGAATGTTTATTGGTCAAAAAACTCCCTAGATGGCAGATGGTGGCCATCAAACCGAGCACCGGATCAAGTGCCACAACCGCCTTCTGGTTATTTGTCCATGGAATTTCGTAACCAGGGGTGTCAAGAGCACTTCGAGCGGGATATGAGAATCTTCTTGATTATTTATGGAAAGACTGCCAGCTTTAATGGTTTGGAGTCTTTGGAGATCAAGGAGATCTTTGACGTCATCTCCTTGCATGGGGTGCACGACATGAGGAGCTACAGCTGCAACAGAATTGTTCGCTTATTTTATGCAATTTTGTGTAGTACCAGGAGGTCGGGCTGCTTGAAGACGTACCTATTCAGTACAGATATCGTCGTATCTCCAGCTCTTATCAACGAATTACTCGGATTTTCCGTAGAAGACGCAGAGATATTATCATGCTTCCCGAGAGTGTGATTTTGCCAGAACAACATAGGGACTAGAGTCCATTGCAATTCAGGCATTGCAGAGTTCGTGAAGCCGAGATCGAAGAATCTCAATGTCAAAGCTAAGGTTCTTCACAACCTGATCAGCCACACCTTCCTGCCAAGGGATGGTCATAGAGATTTCGTAAACTGAATAGATCTGTATGTCATGAAGAAGCTCTACAGCGGTACGATGTTCGACCTGAGATACATGATTGTAAGTCACATGAATGATGTCGAGCGAACCAAGAATAAGAATCTGCCGTACGAGACTTTGATTTAGAAGGTCATCCAGTGATATCAGCTTCGTCTGCCTAGTGAAGAGTAGATGAGATCACACAGATCTGTCGATGTATTTGACATGACCCATTTGACTCAGAATATGACGACCCCTGACCCGATCGGGGTCGAAGAGCCTATATTTTTTTTTGAACTTTTAAAACTTTGCACAGAGAAAACCTTCTCAGAAATTGAAGACTAGAAGACAATTAAAATCGAACTACATAAATAAATGACAGAAGAAAAACAGGAAGACAGAATACTTTGGACGTTTTAAAAAAACAAAGGCAGAATGGAAGTGACCTCGGTGATGAAATCGGTCGAAGTGACCTCGGTGATGAAATCGGTCGAAGTGACCTCGGTGATGAAATCGGTCGAAGTGACCTCGGTGATGAAATCGGTCGAAGTGACCTCGGTGATGAAATCGGTCGAAGTGACCTCGGTGATGAAATCGGTCGAAGTGACCTCGGTGATGAAATCGGTCGAAGTGACCTCGGTGATGAAATCGGTCGAAGTGACCTCGGTGATGAAATCGGTCGAAGTGACCTCGGTGATGAAATCGGTCGAAGTGACCTCGGTGATGAAATCGGTCGAAGTGACCTCGGTGATGAAATCGGTCGAAGTGACCTCGGTGATGAAATCGGTCGAAGTGACCTCGGTGATGAAATCGGTCGAAGTGACCTCGGTGATGAAATCGGTCGAAGTGACCTCGGTGATGAAATCGGTCGAAGTGACCTCGGTGATGAAATCGGTCGAAGTGACCTCGGTGATGAAATCGGTCGAAGTGACCTCGGTGAGTAACCTATTCAGTACAGATATCGTCGTATCTCCAGCTCTTATCAACGAATTACTCGGATTTTCCGTAGAAGACGCAGAGATATTATCATGCTTCCCGAGAGTGTGATTTTGCCAGAACAACATAGGGACTAGAGTCCATTGCAATTCAGGCATTGCAGAGTTCGTGAAGCCGAGATCGAAGAATCTCAATGTCAAAGCTAAGGTTCTTCACAACCTGATCAGCCACACCTTCCTGCCAAGGGATGGTCATAGAGATTTCGTAAACTGAATAGATCTGTATGTCATGAAGAAGCAGGGATGTTCGACCTGAGATACATGATTGTAGTCACATGAATGATGTCGAGCGAACCAAGAATAAGAATCTGCCGTACGAGACTTTGATTTAGAAGGTCATCCAGTGATATCAGCTTCGTCTGCCTAGTGAAGAGTAGATGAGATCACACAGATCTGTCGATGTATTTGACATGACCCATTTGACTCAGAATATGACGACCCCTGACCCGATCGGGGTCGAAGAGCCTATATTTTTTTTTGAACTTTTAAAACTTTGCACAGAGAAAACCTTCTCAGAAATTGAAGACTAGAAGACAATTAAAATCGAACTACATAAATAAATGACAGAAGAAAAACAGGAAGACAGAATACTTTGGACGTTTTAAAAAAACATAGGCAGAATGGACGACAGACATGCAGTGGAAGGCTACAGTGGATAGCACTTGAAGAGCTATGACCCACAACAAAATCGGTCGAAGTGCAAAAGAGTAGTAAGACTGAGTTTCGGTCGAAGTGACCTCCGTGGCAAAATCGGTCGAAGTGACCTCGGTGATGAAATCGGTCGAAGTGACCTTGCCTTAAACATTAACATGGCAAGACATAAAATGGATGACAGGTTTGGACAACAGAATTGGTCGACAGGTTTGGACGACAGAATTGGTCGATAGGTTTGGACGATAGATTTTGGACGATAGGTTTGGCCGACAGATTTGGACGACAGATTTGGTCGACAGGTTTGGACGACAGAATTGGACGACAGGTTTGAACGACAACTTTGGACGACAGAATTGGTCGACAGGTTTGGACGACAACTTTGGACGACATAATTGGTCGACAGGTTTGGACGACAAAGAAAGTTGGAAAGCTTGAAAACTCAAAAGACATATATACTCCGCCGATCGATAGGTTACCCCAGGTGATCGATCGGCTACCTCTCTGTTTGACGATTAACACATAGCCTTAGTTGACAGACTAAGTCTTTGGAATTAATTTTTACACCATTTGGCCGACAAATTCGACCGAATGGAACAGAGGGCTTAACACTCTCTTAACACCAGAAGTACCCCAACCAAAAGAAACCCGATTAAAACATACTTTTAAAACATGCTTAAAAATATGACAGAAGTTCAAAAATCTGACTGCATGGATAGCTCTAAAACTCAAGACAATCCATGCATAACCTAAAAGAAAAGTCTCCAAGCTGACACGGGAGCCCTTAGAAAAGGGTCCGTGTAAACCCACAAAAATATCAAGAGTGCTCGGTGTGTGTGAGGGATGAAAAATCCGAGGAAATGATGTAGCAAAGATGAAGAATAAATGTAAAAGATGAAGGTGATGGTGAGTGCTTGTGTCGGCCGAACATTAAAGAAATAAAAAGGAAGAAAATGCAAGAATGACAAGTAGATGAAGATGGTGAAATGTGTGTGCAAAACCGTGGAGAATGTTTAGGAGAAAAAGATAACTGTAACACCCGACTTTACAGAATATTAATATTTTAATGTAAATGATATTTTTGTAAATATGTCAAATCAAGTCCATTTTGTGAAAAAAGGCGTTATTACAATCTTAATAATTAATAAGGATTTTTAAGGAAATTTTGGAAATTTTAGGAGTTTAACACTAATTTTACGAGAATTAAGTTTATCGTAATATAAAGAATACTTTGGTAAAAATAGTAAACGGAGTTCGAATTGTGAACGAACAGTTTTAATGGAACCCTGGTAATAAGTTGAAGTTATTGGCGAAGTAAGGAAAATTGGGGAAACCGAATCGTCGGTTAATGAACGAAACAAAGAACGAAACAAATAGAAAATCAAAGGAAGGGCAAAATGGTAATTTTCCAAGTCAATTTTATAAAATATTACACACCTTTTTTTCTCCCTCATTTCCTCTCTGTTTCACGATCACCTCCTTCTCCAGGTGACCTCCTTCACGGCGACTTCCATTTCCGACGATCGTTCTTCCTCCATTCGTCATCCGTTCTTCGTGTTTTCTCCTCCTCTCGCAACCCTAGGTATGAATCTATGGTTTTATAGCGTTATATTTTGGTTTTCACAAAGTTTAACGGTTATGGTTTCATTTAGGGTTTTGAAAAAAAAAGCGATTTAGGGTTCGAAATTGATAGATTTGTCGTAGTTGTGAATATGATGAACGTATTAAGCGTTATTGGATGAAGTTAATCGATTTAGGACGAATGTTAGAGATTTAACAAATTTTTGAGTTTTGGGGAAAACTCGTTAATGGTGATTTCGAGGTATCGAGCGTTAATTGTTGGATAAAATACCTCGTTGAGCTAAGTTAGAATTTTAGGAAAAACTTCCTCAGTTAAGGTTTCGTTAAATTTGGACGTTAAACGGTTTAAGCTCGTTTTAACGATTGTTGTGAAATTGCCTTAGGTGAACAACGCTCGTGGACGGAGCTCAGTGCGCTACGGACGACAGTTAAATTCTCGTGACTTACTCTGGCCGATTGGCCTACACCGTACGTCGATATTGTCTCGAGGAGTTTTGGTGAATTGTTTGTTATATGCTTTGGTTGGGTAGTTAAGATTAGTTCTTTTATAGGTTATACCTTTTTCTTTTCTTGATGGTATATATGTAGAATATAGATTATGCTTTTCTTATCTTGATGGTATATATGTACAATATAGATTATGCTTTTCTTGTCGTGATGGTATATATGTAGAATATAGATTATGCTTTTTATTGTCTTGATGGTATATATGTTGAATGTTATATTATGCACGTGTTCATGCATCATGCTTTTTTAAAAGAGCATAGAAAATGAACTTCCGCACGATGTTTTCATGAAAAGAGATGTGGCCTGAAAGGGGGCTATTGATCTATTGTGTAGGCACAAAGGGGTCTGTCATAATACCACATCGCCTGAAACTAAATGAATCTACGTAATCTGTTATCTGGTCATGCGATGTGGGGCTCAGGCATGGCTGTTGTTTATGTGAGCATGTACCTCCCTCCGCTAGATTGAAAGGGTTGTTCGACCGCGGGATGAATCCTTTCTATTTAGTGGGCTGATATCTCGGTGACAATATGCCTGCGACGTAATGATAAGAAAAGGTTGCATGATTTCTGAAACTCATATGCACAGCATGCATTTACATTTACGAAACTTACTGAGCCTTTAGCTCATAGTGTGTCTGTATGATGTAGGTGATTAGAATTTAGGTGAGGATGAGGTCGGTCCACGCGAGGAGTGATGCAGTTTACGGAGGATGGCTCGCGGTGGTGTGCTGGCGCAGTCGAGGTGTTTCATGACCCGTGGGGATGTATGTAGGTATTTTGGGTTGTTTTGAATAGAGAATGTTAGGTAAAATATTGTACAGAGAGAACATTATACGATGTTTGGATCTGGATAGTGAATAAGTTTATGTTTTGAAGTTTTTAAACGTTTTGGAAACTTGTTTTGTAAATTTTTGGTATTAGGAAAATGTTCGGTTTTTAAACATATCCACGCGGTTTGTTTTTATGAAATTAGGTTATGTTTTTAAACGTGTTTGAGTCTTTTATTTTGGATGTTTGGCAAGTGAGAAATCGATGGGGTTGTGAGTGAGTTTATGTTGATGATTATTGAGAGGTTTAGTGTGTTGATATATGGTAAGGGAATTGTGTACGCAGGAGAAGAAGGAAAAGAAAAGAAAGAAGAAAGGAAAAAAGGAAAAGGGGGCGGGGGGGGGGGGGGGGGGGGGGGGGGGGAGCCGAGCACTCTGGAAAAATTCCAGAGTGCGTGGCGATCGATCGCCGGCTTGGGGCGATCGATCGCCCCTCCTTGGTCGTGGTACGCCAGGCGATCGCATGGGGTGGCGATCGCTAGGCAAAAACAGGCGATTGCCATGGACGATCGATCGCCTGTTTTGGGCGATCGATCGTCCCTCATTATTTTCAACTGGCGATCGATCGCCTGTTTTGGGCGATCGATCACCCCTTCATTTTAGGGGGCGATTGCCCCTTCTGCCCCTGTTTTTTTCGGTTTCCACTGCTTCAATTGTTTTTAAGTTTTTATTATGTTTTCTTTTAATTGTTTTAAATTTTTATTAAATGGTTTTCAAAATAGATTCGAATGTTTTAACAGTTTAGTTTCTTATTTAAATTTTCGGTCAAAAGTCACGAGGTTTAAAAGGATAGTAAAAGGGTATGATGATAAAAAAAAATAAATACGGTAAAAATTAGGAATAGTTTAAGGGTCGCTACAATTATGGTATCAGAGCCCCCTGGTTTTAAAATCGGTTTTGTAGACTGCTCGACTGCACAGCCACTACGCGGACATCATTCATCAACTGTAAGTACGTTTAATTATTTTAATTTTCTTAGGATTATTTGTTTGATTTTATAGGAGCTATAAAAATGGTCCGAGGTAGAGACGCTAGGGACGACACCATAGACCTATTGAGGGGTGTCATTACCCAACAATTCCAACTCATTGACCGACAAGCGCAACTTATAGATAGGCAATCTCGGCAGCTGGGGATGTTGACGAACCAGGAAAATCCTAGGATTGAAGGACTGGTCGCTCCCAATAATCACGGCACGAAGAGGCTAGGCAAAGAAGAAGTCAAATCAAGTCGACGAAAGCGCGTACGAGGAACTTCTCGGGGACCCCTGTTTCCTAAATGCCAGAAGGAACACTGTGACAAGTGTAGATTAGGCACAGATAAGTGCTTTCGATGTGGAGAGGTTGGCCACTATGTCAAGGATTGCCCGAAGCTAGGCAGAGACCAATCGGGCGGGGATCAGGAAAATGTTGCACCGAGGATGCTTGCCCTGACTGGAGAAGAGGAAACTGCCCAACCTTCAGCTATTTCAGGTATAGTTGTATTTCGACAGTTAATGGAGTGAAGGATATTAGAGTAGAGATATAGTATAGAGTTAAAAGTTTGGAGATGATAATTAGGTAATAGGTTGAAATAAGCTTAAGAATAGAGAGGAGATGACGTAGACTTTGAATAAAAGAAGGATAGAGTTATGCGTTAAAGCCCATGACCCTATATAACTGTGTGAACTGAGCGCTTAAAATCCACTTTCCATAAGAGAGGTACAACTTATGGAATGTGAGGTTTAAATAAATGGGAACTAGACCCTAATTGACAGACCCCTAGAGTTTAGAATGAAATCAATAGAGGAGAAATTTGGAGTTTTGAAGTAAGACTTGCTAGAGAATGTTCTAGATTGTGAAGATAGCGTTAGTGCGTACAAGTAGATAAGAAAATTTAGCAGAAATTTAAATAACTTAGATCCACGAGAAATTGGGAGTACCTAGACTAGGTGACACTCAAAAGTTAGTTTAAGTAGAATGTTGAAAGGATGATAGAACGACTCAACGTTGAAGACGCGATTACGTAGGGGTGTTCGCATTAACCCACATCGATGCAGAAGATAAGGGTATTTACTTGAAGTTGGAAGGTTAACGGAATTTGAGACAATAAAGGGTTAAAGTTATGCAAAAGGTAATACTCGAGATACGAAGTTTGGCTGACCTTTAGGAGACAAGTCTTATCTGAAAGGACTAGTCAATTGAGGACGATGGTTAATTCTTGAAAAAGATTTTGACTGACTTACTATAAGAGAGAGACGTAGTAAAGTTAAGAGTAATCGGCGGCTGGTAGAGGTAGTGTTGAGTGGAGGTTATGAAACAAAAGCCTAAGAACTAAGAAGGACTTAAGAACTCGAGCGTGATAACTACTTGAAAGAAAAGTTTAGCACTCTAAATCAGATGTCGTGTTTCGAGGTTTAAAATAACTAGTATGACCGTAGAGGGAATTGCGATCTCGCTAGAGTTAGATTATAGTTGATACAGTTTAAGTTGAGAGCCACAAACAAATGTGAGGCTTACCTCCGAGAAGGAAGTAGGAACATCGGTGTACGAGGAAAATAGAAGAGTAAGATTTGGGGTTAGAGGAGATTGGAATCACGGGCGTCAACTTATCTGCAACAAGATTGCAAACAAGAAGACTGTTGGATGAATCATGGTGCAGGAGCCAAGTGAGATATTTAGAACCCGACTAGGAGGAACGAAAAGATATAGACCATTGAGTAACTTGAGAGAAGTCCACGTGCGACATTTAAGATAAGTGAGGGGATTGTTCGATTCAATGATGAGTTAAGATTAGAAGCTTAACTCGGTGGTTAGTGCTGAACGATTTGTGAAATTTGCGATTTATAGAATAGGAAGAACAAGGATGTGCAATAAACCCACATAAGTAAGCTTGGGGCGAGATTAAGTTAATCAGGTCGAGACCGATGGACACATGGATGATATAAGATTAGAATAAGTAGTTGGGGTGAATCTATGGCGAAACCTTGGGATTAAGTTGTACTTGGAGTTAACAAGGAATTGAGTTAAACAAATGAGCGTAACGTATAAAGTAAGAGAAAGTTAATTAAGGACATAGCGATAGAACTCATTAAGGTAGTTCAGAGTGAAATGTGATGTTTATAGG
This sequence comes from Begonia masoniana, assembly GCA_022432975.1. Lineage (NCBI taxonomy): Eukaryota > Viridiplantae > Streptophyta > Magnoliopsida > Cucurbitales > Begoniaceae > Begonia > Begonia masoniana. Next base: position 14,589,334 of record CM039512.1, on the reverse strand, counting down.
ATCTTCGCTACAAGGGGACAAAGATCCTAAATGGTTAGCGACTTTAGCTTCTGGCTGGACTCATCGAGACCAGGATGTGTTCTGATGACATAGTTGCGAACTGTAGCAACGCAAAATTAGTTGAGAATTTTATTAGGACCTGCGAGGTGCCTAAGGAAGTGTTCAATTTAAATATTATTGACGAGGAAGCTCTATGGGGGCAGTACTAGAGAAATGTGAACCCGGATAGTTGTAATAGTGACTAAGATTAAGGTCAATGAACTTATACACGAGTTTAGTTTATAGCTCCGATATATATCTATATATATATATATATAGAAATTGTTATACCCGATAGATGGATAAGATCGTAGTGTAATTGAAATTTAGCGCTGGAGTAAGTAGTTTGAGGAAGCTTTGAGGGAGCGAAGTGGTAGAAGTTTGAATTGCAACCTGGGCGTTGTTGGGAATCCTTGAACAACAGTCAACCCAAGTCAACCCAAATGACGTTAGGAAGTTGAAGTTGTTTCGAGGATTAAGGATAAAGGACAATTTTAGTAGAGACCAATTGATGAGATTGGGTAGGACTTGATGTGCAAGCGAGGACGTGTTTAGGACAATTGAAGGTAAAGAATACGGTTAGGAGGTTAATGTAGAAATAGAGTTGGTGTGCATCCCGACTACGGACAGAGTCAATGGATTATGTTGAAGTTTGGGTTACACCCCAGAAATTTGATGAAATTGCAGGTGTTCAATTTGGGCTAGCGTTAGGAAACTTAGGAATAGCCTTGACCTAAAGGGACATGTACAAATATTAAAGTGACACATATGTCGATGGGTTAGTTGATTAGAGATTTGAAGATTTGATTATGCTCAATATTTGAGTAAGGACGTGTACGATCAAATCAAAAGTAGGGAATACTAATTTAAGGCCGATGTTGGGGAGTACAATAGAGAGTTTTGGTTTAGAATCAGGAGGTATGACAGTAAGTACAGATGATAAATCGAAGTATAAGGCCGAAAGACATGGGACATTAATATCAAGGACTGTAAGCCAGGACAAATTTTGAGGACAAAATTTTAAATAAGGAGGATGGAATGTAACACCCGGCTTCACAGAACATTAATATTTTAATGTAAATGGCATTTTTGTAAATATGTCAAATCAAGTCAATTTTGTGAAAATAAAGCGTTATTACGATCCTAATAATTAATAAGGATTTTAAAGTAAATTTTGAGAATTTTAGGAGTTTAACGTTAATTTTACGAGAATTAAGTTTATCGTAATATAAAGAATACTTTGGTAAAAATAGTAAACGGAGTCCGAATTGCAAACGGACAGTTTTAATGGAACCCTGGTAATAAGTTGAAGTTATTGAATAAGTAAGAAAATTTGGAGAAACCGAATCGTCGGTTAATTAACGAAACAAAGGACGAAACAAATAGAAAATCAAAGGAAGGGCAAAATTGTAATTTGCCAAGTCAATTTTATAAAATATTACACACCTCTCTTTCTCCCTCATTCCCTCTATGTTTCACGATCAACGCCTTCTCCAGGCGACCTCCTTCACGGCAACTTCCATTTCCGACGATCGTTCTTCATTCGTTCGTCGTTCGTTCTTTGTGTTTTCTCCTCCTCTCACAACCTTAGGTATGAATCTATGGTTTTATAGCATTATATTTTGGCTCTCACGAAGTTTAACGGTTAGGGTTTCGTTTAGGGTTTTGAAAAAAAAAGCGATTTAGGGTTTGAAATTGATAGGTTTGTCATAGTTGTGAATATGATGAACGTATTGAGCGTTATTGGATGAAGTTAATCGATTTAGGACGAATGTTAGAGATTTGACAAATTTTCAAGTTTTGGGGAAAACTCGTTAATGGTGATTTCGAGGTATCGAGCGTTAATTGTTGGATAAAATGCCTCGTTGAGCTAAGTTAGAATTTTAGGAAAAACTTCTTTAGTTAAGGTTTCGCTAAATTTGGACGTTAAACGGTTTAAGCTCGTTTTAACGATTGTTGTGAAATTGCCTTAGGTGAACAACGCTCGTGAACACAGCTCAGTGCGCTACGGACGACAGGTAAGTTCTCGTGACTTACTCTGGCCGATTGGCCTACACCGTACGTCGATGTCGTCTCGAGGAGTTTTGGTGAATTGTTGGTTATATGCTTTGGTTGGGTAGTTAAGATTAGTTCTTTTATAGGTTATACCTTTTTCTTGTCTTGATGGTATATATGTAGAATATAGATTATGCTTTTCTTGTCTTGATGGTATATATGTAGAATATAGATTATGCTTTTCTTGTCTTGATGGTACATATGTAGAATATAGAATATGCTTTTTATTGTCTTAATGGTATATATGTTGAATGTTATATTATGCACGTGTTCATGCATCATGTTTTTTTAAAAAATCATAGAAAATGAACTTCTGCACGATGTTTTCATGAAAAGAGATGTGGTCTGAAAGGGGGCTATTGATCTATTGTGTAGGCACAAAGGGGTCTGTCCCAGAACCACATCACCTGAAACTAAATGAATCTATGTAATCTGTTATTTGGTCACGCGAGGTGGGGATCAGACATGGCTGTTGTTAATGTGAGCATGTACCTCCCTCCGCTAGATAGAAAGGGTTGTTCGACCGCGGGATGAATCCTTTCCATTTAGCGGGCTGATATCTCGGTGACAATATGTCTGTGTCGTAATGATAAGAAAAAGTTGCATGATTTCTGAAACTCATATGCACAACATGCATTTACATTTACCAAACTTACTGAGCCTCTAGCTCATAGTGTGTCTGTATGGTGTAGGTGATCAGGATTTAGGTGAGGATGAGGTCCCTCCACCCGAGGAGTGATGCAGTTGATGGAGGATTGCTCGCGATGGTGTGCTGGCACAGTTGAGGCGTTTCATGACCCGTGGGGATGTATGTAGGTATTTTGGGTTGTTTTGAATAGAGAATGTTAGGTAAAATATTGTACAGATAGAACATTATAGGATGTTTGGATCTGGATAGTGAATAGGTTTATGTTTTGAAGTTTTTAAACGTTTTGGAAAATTGTTTTGTAAATGTTTGGTATTATGAAAATATTCGGTTTTTAAACATATCCACGCGGTTTGTTTTTATGAAATTAGGTTATGTTTTTAAACATGTTTGAGTCGTTTATTTTGGGTGTTTGGCAAGTGAGAAATCGATAGGGTTGTGAGTGAGTTTATGTTGATGATTATTGAAAGGTTTAGTGTGTTGATATGTGGTAAGGGAATTGTGTACGCAGGGGAAGAAGGAAAAGAAAAGAAAGAAGAAAGGAAAAAAGGAAAAAGGGGGGGGGGGGGGGGGGGTGTAACGACCCTAGTAGGATCATCACCAAATCATGACTCTATTTATCATTTTTTTTTTTTTTTTACCTTTTCCTCATCTGTACATCTTTACCTTTTATTCAATGTCATACAATTTTCGGTTACATGGTTTAACTCAAGACACCTTATTCGAATTACTGGACAATAATCGGTAATGAAATACTTATCACTCCTACCGGCGAGCAGTACAAAACACATCAGCCGGTGGATAGCTACATCAATTCTAAAGCTGCTTCTACCGATGGACATGTGCAACCCACGTGATTCATTAAAGGACTTCTACCGATAGAATTAAACGACATCTTCCGATTGACATGTATACTACCTCTGCCGATTCACTAAACGACAAAACAGCTATCACATCTTCCGATAACCATATACACTCGCATCTGCCGATGACAAATGCACTTCATCTACCGATGGACATGTGCAACCCATGTGATTCATTAAAGGACTTCTACCGATAGAATTAAACGACATCTTCCGATTGACATGTATACTACCTCTGCCGATTCACTAAACGACAAAACAGCTATCACATCTTCCGATAACCATGTACACTCGCATCTGCCGATGACAAATGCACTTCATCTACCGATGGACAGAACTCCGCATCTGCCGATGGCAAGATACTACTTCTGCCGATGGCAATACACTACATCTTCCGGTAAGGCGAAGATATATTTTCATCTTCCGGTAACTGACTTACTTAGACTTCTAACTTCACTGTCTCAATACTCTATTAAAACAAACCACTCATAATCATGGAAAACAGAGACTTATCCAGAAATTCATACAGCGGAAGACTCAATTAAAACATAATATTTAATAACTTTAGAAATATCTTTAGACTCTGAAATTAAGACAGGCTGTTTCTAAAATCCCAATTGATATAATAATCTCAACCTATTTAGACTTCAGTAATCATGAACATCATTAATGTCATAAAACGTTAACCAGGGTTACTCATTTTCCATCCAGCCACAGAACTGCCCCCCTGAACACCTTCCAGCAACCAAGCTTAAACATCTTCATCTACTTTGAAATCCTCACCTGATATTTCGTCACCTACATCATGAGGTTAAAACTATAAGCCTAATGCTTAGTAAGGAATGCAATACTATCACGAATGCATGAATGCATAAATTCAGAGAAAACATGATCATGAGTCTTTTCTTGTTCATAATCATTGTTTCATGTTCATTATTCATATCATAGTTCATATCACTGAACCATATTTATCATTCATATCGTTGTTCATGTTGCGTGGGATGAGAGAGGATTTGTGCCGGTAAAGGGGGTTCGACAGTGAGTTTGATCATGGTCCCTACTGCGGGTCGTATTCTTATGTCCTACTGCGGACTGTGACATACGCCGAACCACCCCCAACCCCCACTCAACCACGTTGTAGGAATTTTTATCATCTTATCTTATTCATGAGAGGAAAACATGCATTTAAAACATTTCATATGCTTGAGAAGAAAACATGATGCATGACATGGACATTCTTAATCCATCGGGCTATGACAGAGAATATACCAGAACAGACCATTTCATAACCATCATCACATCATCAGATAACATAGTTCTAGATATCCATAATCATTCAGACACTAAACATTCAATAACAACCTAATACTCTCGAGATGTAGGGCCCTATTAGCCGAAAATCTTAGTACATTCACTTACCTGGATTCCTTAGCAACTTGAATCACTTTCTCTTCAACTTCTTCACCTAACACATTTCACATTACAGTAGTTAAATAAGGTCCTAAAGTTCTAATCATAGGTCATCCTAGAATCTAATAGCTAGAGTCATCCCCGAACCCTTAGTCTAAAGCTCTGTGCAGAATCTGAAATCCGAAATAGAATAAGGAGGTTCAACTATTGATTAAATCTGAGTTAAGTTACTTAAAATGACCAGAATCTATTCGGGTTGACATTACTACCCTCGGATTCTAAAATGTTCTAAAACGACACGGCCATTGATAAATCCCAAGTTCAAATGCTGAGCTGAAAACAGAGCTGATAAACTAACAGGTAGCTACATTGTCTATTGCATACCTCGGGTACGAACTCGCAGAGAAAACGCAGGCTGAAACCAGTCGTCGGTGAGGGAGAACACCGGCAACAGAGCGCAGGAGCTCGGGAGAGGAGAAATCGCCGAGAGAAGGGGTGTCGGCTACAGTGAGGTTTAAATGAGATTTAAGGTTTCCTTTTTCTATTTATACTTAATCCATCGATCTTAATTACAAATCTGCCACCCAACCTAGCTTTGCTCAACTTGTAATAAATTTGTCTTAACATTAAATTTAAACCATAGAGGTTAAATAAAAGGGTGATAATTAAAATGGTCAGAAAATCACCTGGCCGAAATGTCGGGTGTTACAGGGGGAGCCGAGCACTCTGGAAAAATTCCAGAGTGCGTGGAGATCGATCGCCCCTCCCTGGTCGTGGTACGCCAGGCGATCGCCTGGGGTGGCGATCGCTAGGCAAAAACAGGCGATTGCCATGGGCGATCGATCGCCTATTTTGGGCGATCGATCGCCACTCAGTATTTTCAACTAGCGATCGATCGCCTGTTTTGGGCAATCGATCACCCCTTCATTTTAGGGGGGCGATTGCCCCTTCTGCCCCTATTTTTGTCGGTTTCCACTGCTTCAATTGTTTTTAAGTTTTTATTATGTTTTCTTTTAATTGTTTTAAAGTTTTATTATATGGTTTTCAAAATAGATTCGAATGTTTTAATAGTTTAGTTTCTGATTTAAATTTCCGCTCAAAATTCACGAGATTTACAAGGATAGTAAAAGGGTATGATGATAAAAAAAATAAATACGGTAAAAATTAGGAATAGTTTAAGGGTCGCTACAATAACAAAATGCAATAAAATAAAAGTGAGGTGTGTGAATGGTGAGAGCTGAATTTAAAGGAGTGAAAGTGTGTGAAATGTGATGGAATTATAGAAAATGGAAATACCTTCAGCGGATTCAAGAGCTATCTTACGTTTTACTCTCTTGGATAAACGATTTTCTCGGAGGAAAAATGACCACATAGGGCCTAGGTTTTCATCCTCAACTCCTAATCCCAATGGAAAAGGCGAGGGAATAGCTAAGAGTTAACCTAGCAACCCGAAGGCTAGGCTAACAATGGAGGGCCTCTCCACTTGATTCAAAGAACCAAGGAAAAATCCAAAGCACCAAGCTTGGAGAGAAATAGAGATTTTATTGATTTGGCAAAAAGTTCCATACAAACACAAAAGCTATGCATTTATAGGCAACCTAGGTGGATTAGGGTTTGATAATGATGAATTTGGACCATTGGATTTGAAGAAAAATTATCAATGGCCAAGGAGGAACAATCTTGTGCACGCGGATCAATGGTGGTGAGGCGCTGGCGCGTGCCTAATCGACGGACCAGCAAGCTGCCCGCGCACGCGCCCGGATGAAGTTTGCTACTGCCTGCGCCTAGCTGGAGTTGCCGCGCTGCCCGCGCCAACTGGCGCTGTTGTGCGCGCCAGATCCAACGGATCTGCTTGAAGCCGCGCCAAACCTTAGCCAAAGGAGGAGATTCTACCAACTCATCAATTCATGCTTCCACTATGTACCTGCAAAATCATACCTTTGGATGTGGGCTCTTCTTTGGGCCAAGTCCTTCTTTGGGCTCCATTTGTTGCAGGGCTATTTCCTTTGAATAGATTGTTGAATTTCTTCAACTCATAATCCACCAACATACATCTAACCCTAACCACACAATCTAATGCATGATATGCAAATATATAATCCATACAATGAGTTTAAAAATAAAAATTACATAATTTATTGGGCCGGGAAGACAAATTCCCATTAGTTAGAATGCTAATTAATTCATGGGCCTCAATTTGTGATCGGGTTATGGGCTTTGTTGGCACATCACCCCTTCGGGTGGCTAAGGATTTGACCTCAAATCTATTTTTTTAGCCACCTTTTCATGAGTCCCCATAACGGTGAAAGGAGTCGACACTTGAGCGCCAAAATTGGATGTGAAGGTTGTTACGAAAGTCCAGGTGCTCTTACTAAAGTTTTCTTTGGTGAAGATGAAATGATTGAATTCGGGAACCACTTTGAAGGGCGATTGCTCTATGATGGTGTGAAAGTTTCCGAAGTAGTCGAATCCGACAAATAGTGTAGTGGAAATGCTATAGTCCTCCGACCAAAGAAATGATCCATTTTCTCTTAAGACCTCAAATATAAAATTTCTTATCAATTGAACCTTAACTCTAGTTCTATGGTAAAATTTGTGGTAGTCAAATGGTGGAACATGTAGTGTAACGACCCCGACTCCGCGTCGGAGCCGCCACGACCTGTTCCGTGCACGTGTATCCATGCTACCCTCACCCGCTCTCGTATAATTTTTTTTCTTTTCCTATTCATTTTTCTTTCAATTTCTTTTCTTTTCATTCGCTTATTCATTAGAGAACGGACTCGGGCAATCTATCCACATCTATCGACATTTTTGCTCTAACTTAAACATATTCAAAAGCCACTTTCACTTTTAATTTCCTTCCCTTTTTTTTTTAAAATTCTACGTTCGAACGTCAAAGTGTTGGCGTTCGATCGCAGAATCCTCATTTTTTTTCTTAACTTCTACGTTCGAACGTCAAAGTGTTGGCGTTCGATTGCAGAATCCTTTGTTTTTTTCTTAACTTCTACGTTCGAACGCCAACTCTTTGGCGTTCGATCGGCTCCTTTTTTTTTCTTCTTCTCTCGTTTCTTTTCTTCAACACTCCCTCACTCATCCACACCACACTCACTCCATTCACCATTTTAACTCCACACTATCACCACTTCATTCTATTGCATATCATAACAACACTTCAACATATCCAAACTACTCCCCTCACACAATCACCACTACACCGATCACCCAAAAACCGACTCCTAACATATTTGAAACGTGGTTAAACTCCGTAAAAACAAATCGCGTGGATACGTTTAAAAAACTAAACGTTCCCCTCTATTTGAAAATATCAAAACACGACAAAATACCATCAATTATCTAAAACTCTATACATCAACATCCTATCTATTTCATCAACAACCGTCCGAACGTAGCAGAAGCTAGTCAAAATCATCAAAACAACGGTTTATATCCTATCCAGACACCAAGCATCCTAATATGATTTCAACTATACATTCTTCCTATTCTATCACTCATCCGCCCGTGTAAACCCAAAAACCACAAAATACGAAACCTATGCTCCCACGGGCCGTGTACGCATCGACTACGCCAGCCGCTCCCACGAACATCCTCCTTCAAGCTGCAGGCTCGTCAGGTGGAGGGACATCGTCCTCACCTTGCTCGTAACCACCTACACCATAAAGACACCTATGAGATAAAATCTCAGTAAGTTCTACGTAAATGTTTATGCATGATCATGTATGCAATGAAAGCCGTCCATGTCATTTCATTTCAGTACGTGTCAGTCTTGGTTACCGGGGCCTTTCTCAGTCAGATGGATATGGCACATCAAGCGGGTAGACAGCCCACACCATCTAAAGGGGGGAGACCTGCTCACCACAGAACGTTAGGTCTGAACCTCTCCCCGAATAACCACCATGCGTTATTTACTATGATACTTTACTTGCCACATGCATGCAATTCTTTTTCTTTAAAATCAATGCGCAAATTCATTTTCATGGCATTTTGAATACTGTAATGCATGAACAATTCAACATCCAATAAAACATACACAATGATCATACCATCAAAACCTCTCAATACATCAAACATCGTAACACATATCCTATAAAACAATCAAACCTAATCTACCCAACCAAAGCAAAGCAATTAAACAAGCAAGCTCCAACAATCCTCAACAGCAAATTCCGACATACAGTGTAGGCCAATCAGCCACTGTAAGTCACGAGAACTTACCTGTCGTCCTTAGCACACCGAGCACCGTCCAAAAGCCGTGTCCACCTAAGGCAGTTCATAAACATTGGCATTAAAACCAATCCTACATATACGAATGTAAAACTTAAACTAAGCTCCTAGCCAAGGTAAATTTCTCTAGAACTTATATTATAGTTTTTCGGGCATTTCATCGAGCACGTTGTGCTCACAAATTCTAAACCTCCATTAATGGAGATTTCTAGAGCTCTAATACCCAATTTTTCAACCTACACACCGAATACACCCAATATTCCGTCCAATAATCATAAATACGGCAATAACTAACCATTTCTAGCATAACCCGACTATTTTCGATAAAACCTACCCTAACCGTTAACCAATCTAGAAATCAAGAACTAAGACTCTAAAACTATAGATTCGTACCTAGGACGTTGTTTGGAGAAGGAAACATGAAGAAGCTTGTTGATCGGAGGAGCGGGTCGCCGGCATTAGAGGAAATCGCTGTTTGGAGAAGAAAATCGCCGTGGAGGGTGAAGGAGAGAAAATAACGTAAAGTGTTGGAGAAGAAAGGGGTTTTTGTGTTTTATTGTAATTTGACTTGTCAAATTACTCTATTGCCCCTCCATTTGATTTTCCATTTATCTCATTGTTTGTCTACCGGTTCGGTTTTTCTAAATTTCCTTATTTCACCAATAATTTCGACTTATTACTAGGGCTCTAATAGAACCTTCCGTTCATTAAACTAGATTTAATTTACTATTTTTTACGAATTAAAAACGGAAACCTGAGCGTTACTCTTTCAATTTGAATTCCGGAATTTCCATATTTCTCCTAAAATCCATATAAATCATAAGGGTTCTAATAAAACTTTCTGTTTTCAAAACGGACCTCATTTGTTATATTTACTAAAATACCCTTATATTACAAGAAATGTCAAAACTCGTAAAACCATCGTTACATTTCCAGAAACTCTCTTATTCCTCCAATTACTCGAAATTTCCCATATAGTTTTAATAAGACTTCTCGTTCGCAAAACGAGATAAATTTAACATATTTATGAAAATGCCATTATATGGCAAATTCCAAAACCTAAAAATCCGGGTGTTACTTGTAGTTTTTGTAATTCACCAAATTGTAGGATAGGACGCTTGTTGATCATAAGGGAAGTAAAAATTCCATTTGTTCGAATAGTTCTAAGATGGAATGTAGGAATGCAATAGGTAGGCTCTAGGCCATAAACTAACATCTTCCTAATTGATGGGGATGGTAGGGAAATTTCCTATAGTTTTGGAAAGGAAAGAAGTGTAGTAATGATCATACTACTTAATCCAAAAATACTCTCTTCACTTAAATCCTCTTTCTTTTGAAAACACAAGGGTACGTCTTCCAATTGTATCTCCTCGTCATATAAAGGATTGGAATACCACTTGATGTGAGAGAGTTCTTGTTCTTTTATGGGCAACTCTCCATATTTGGATATTAAAAGGTTTTCTTTTGTTTGTCCTTCTTTACGAGTGGCCTCATCTTGAGCCACTTGCTAGGGGGTCATCGGTAGCAATTTGATTTTTCTTCCTCCATAGTCAAAGGTGTAACGGTTGAGGAATCTGTCATAATTTACTCTACGGTCATAATGCCATGGTCGTCCTAGTAAGATGTGGCTGGCAGTGATTGGGATAACGTCACAAACAACCGAGTCCTTGTATTTTCCAATGGTGAAGTCGACGGTTACTTGTTTAGTTATCACATGTTCATTTGTATCGTCCAACCAATTCAATTTGTAAGGTGTAGGATGGATAGTGGCTACTAGTCCTAATTTATCGACCATGTCTTGGGAGGCCGCATTTATGCAACTTCCTCCAGCAATAATCATTGAACAAGCTTTGTCTTTGACCGAACAACGACTATGGAAAAGGTTTTCCCGTTGACAATCCTTGTCCACGTGCTTAGACATTAAAGCTCTTCTTATAACGAGTAGTAGTGGTCCTTTTTGAGGCGTGCATTCTTCAGCCTCTTCGTCACTCTCTTCTACTACTACTTCTTTTTCAACCTTGTTATATTGACCTTCGTCTTCTTCACTTTCCCATTTGCCCGTGGTTTCTTTAATGACCATCACATGGCGTTGGTGCACTCGTTAGCATAGTGTCCTTTGCCCAAACATTTGAAGCATTGGACATCACGTGCTCTAGGTCCTTTTGGTTGGTTCTCTTGAGTTTTGTTCGTAGGTGGGGGATTGTGAAGGGTGTTTGATCCTTTTGGAAGCCAATTTCGATTGAAAGGTTTCTTTTCTTCTTGTCTTGGAGTAATCTTGTCAGAATTATAATTTATTGGTGGGAATTTGTTAGGAAGGTCGGTCTTATGCTTCCTCTTTAATTGCCTCTCCACTGTGAGGGCTAATTGAATGACCAAATCTATGGTCTCCAATTGTTGTATTTCGACGGCATCTCCTATGTCTCGATTTAAGCCTCTTATAAATCTAGCGATGAGTTGTTCCTTAGGTTCATCAATTGCACATCGCATATTAAGGGTCTCGAATTCGGTAAAGTATTCATCTACCGAGAGGCTATTTTGTTTTAGATTGTGGAGTTGATGGAAGAGTTCATGTTTATAGTGTCGGGGGACGAACCTATGGTGCATTAGGTCTTCCATGGAATTCCAAGTTGTAACGGGGTAACCTAAGGTTCTCATTCTTTGGGCTTTGAGATTTGACCACCACAAGGCAGCATGGCCCGAAAGTTCAAGGGAGGTGAGTTGTATCTTCACTCTATCGGAATAATCATGACATTCAAAAACTCGCTCAACTCTATCAACCCAATCTAAATATGTGTGCCCATCACACGTTCCATCGAAAGGTGGAATTGTAATCTTAATGTTACAGAGGTCGTCGTTGTCCCTACTACGATTTGGGCGATACTCTTCATCATCTTCTGCCCAATCCTCATCCTCCGATTCAAAATGACGGGGTCTCCTTCATCGGTGCTCAGCCCATTCTTCTTCCTCTAAGGGTTGGGGAAAAGAATTTCTACATCTAGGGCGCTCAGGAATAATCCTAGAGGAGGTCTCTTGTGAAGGAACTCATTCATGAGATTCTCTACGGGGAGGATTGGTCATAAGCTCTTTGACTTGTTGAGCAAGGGTGTTAACTAAGCCCGTTAAGGGTTCGAGTTGACCTTGCATGCCACCTTGCATGCTAGTCTCACCCTCGTGACGTGTAGGTTCGGACGGGGGAGTTTTCCTAATTCAATTAATCTGTTGGGGTAGTGTATCACGTGTAAATCCACTCCCATTAGGAATGACTAAGTATTTTAATTAAAATTACAATTTGTAATTCTTGACTAAGTTGTTTCATCCAAAATTAGTGAGGTGATTATCTTTTTAGTGTCTTAAGAAAATTTTAAGTACTAAGGATTGTTTCCTAGCTAAGACAATAAGAGAATAAAGATCATGCTCACACTTAAATTTGAAATCAATTAAACAACTTAGAAATTTCAATAATACTTAGAACAAACTAATTTTAGAAATGAAATTTTTAATAATGGGCTAATACCACCAATTTTTCAACCAATTTCAACAAAGTCAAAAACTTTAAGCTAGATTCATTTGAGATACTATTAATTCCGACTAATTACTTCAAAAACAGCAAGTATTAAAATTTAGATACAAATTTTATCAATGATAACATGCTGAATTTCCATTAAAAACATGGCAGAATTTTCATAAGTGCATAATATACAACATAGCCGATTTTAACATGCTATTACTTAATTCATGTAAATCAATTTGTGCAATCAAATAAGAGCATATAATATACGAATTATAGGCTAAATCCAAGTGCAAACAATCAACAAATAACAAGAAAAATTCCAAGGCAACTAGACATAAAACCGTGAAGAATCAACAATGTGAACCGGTTTTGTAGTTTTAACTTTAGTCCAATTTTCATGCAATAAAATTTCAGATTTTAAGTAACTATTGGCACAATGTTAAATATAAATCTTGGCACAAAAACATGGTAAGATAAGTCAGCAAAAACCGAGCAAAGAAATGTGCAAAACCGAGCCAAAGATATGAAGTAAACCGAGAAGATAGTTTAAGCATTAATCCGATTTGATAATGTTAGATCTAGGCCGATATTAAGCATTCTTTAATCTGATTTTTGAGACAAGTTAATAGAATATTCTAGATGAGAATCATGGCTCAAACATAGCAAACTAGCATAGAAAAACTGAGGCAAAAATAACCATAAAATCGAGGAGAAAAACAATATCAACAACTGATTTTATAGCATTAGTTGTAGGCCGATTTTTAGCATAAATAATTCCAGAATTTTTATATAGTTAATGGACAATATTTAAGTGCTAAAATATGGATCAAACATAGATCAAATTTGCTAGGAAAAATCGGAATGAGTGCATGCAAATCCGAGGGCCAAAAGAGATGAAAACTGAAAAGTAATGCAAGTAACAAACCGAGGGGAAGAAAAGCTATACCTTGGCCGATTTTATATCCATGCATACAACATTTTAACATGATATTCAAGCTAATAAACAGCAAATAAATGGCAGCAAATATAATGCTTAGATTAGCACAAAGTTAGCACAAAGTTAGTACAAAGTTAGAATTAAAAATAATGCTAGAAATGAAATGAGCCGCTATCCCGGTTTTGTGCCGATTTTTGACTATTGTCATGGCAACTAGAACACATCGTGGAAAGCCTTTTGGCTCTGATACCACTTGACACGGGGGCCCTTAGAAAAGGGTCCGTGTAAACCCACAAAAATATCAAGAGTGCTCGGTGTGTGTGAGAGAGATGAAAAATCCGAGGAAATGATTGAGCAAAGATGAAGAATAAATGTAAGAGATAAAGGTGATGGTGAGTGCTTGTGTTGGCCGAACATTAAAGAAATAAAAAGGAAGAAAATGCAAGAATGACAAGTAGATTAAGATGGTGAAATGTGTGTGCAAAACTGTGAAGAATGCTTAGAAGAAAAAGATAACAAAATGCAATAAAATAAAAGTGAGGTGTGTGAATGGTAAGAGCCGAAATTAAAGGAGTGAAAGTGTGTGAAATGTGATGGATTGATAGAAAATGGAAATACCTTCGGCGGATCCAAGAGCTATCTTACGTTTTACGCTCTTGGATAAACGATTTTCCCGGAGGAAAAATGACCACCTAGGGCCTAGGTTTTCGTCCTCAACTCCTAATCCCAACGGAAAAGGCGAGGGAATAGCTAAGAGTTAATCTAGCAACCCGAAGGCTAGGCTAACAATGGAGGGCCTCTCCACTTGATTCAAAGAACCAAGGAAAAATCCAAACCACTAAGCTTGGAGAGAAATAGAGATTTTATTGATTTGGCAAAAAGTTCTATACAAACACTAATGCTATGCATTTATAGGCAACCTAGGTGGATTAGGGTTTGGCAAGGATGAATTTGGACCATTGGATTTGAAGAAAAATAATCAATGGCCGAGGAGGAATAATCTTGTGCGCGCGGATCAATGGTGGTAAGGCGCTGGTGCGCGCCTAATCGACGGACCAGCAAGCTGCCCACGAGCGCGCTCGGATGAAGCTTGCTACTGCCCGCGCCTAGCTGGAGTTGCCGCGTTGCCGGCGCCAGCTAGCGCTGTTGTTCGCACCAGCGCACGCCATATCCGATGGATCTACTTGAAGCCGCGCCAAACCATAGCCAAAGGAGGAGATTCTGCCAACTCATCAATCCATGCTTCCACCCACATATGTACCTACAAAATCATACCTTTGGATGTGGGCTCTTCTTTGGGCCAAGTCCTTCTTTGGACTCCATTTGTTGTAGGGCTATTTCCTTTGAATAAATTGTTGAATTTCTTCAACCCATAATCCACCAACATACATCTAACCCTAACCACACAATCTAATGCATGATATACAAATATATAATCCATACAATAAAGGCTAGAGTATGCCAAATGAGTTTAAAAATACAAATTACATAATTTATTAGGCCGGGAAGACAAATTCCCATGGACCGAGATGTAGCTTCCTTCAAGTGCTCCAGGTTGAATATCCATCACGATCATCAACTACTTGCAAATAAAGAAAATAATTCCCATTAGTTAGAATGCCAATTAATTCATGGTCCTCGGGTTGTGATCGGGTTATGGGCCTTGTTGGCACGTCACAAGTAGTTCCAGAATATTTCAAAACATATATTCAACTGGTTTTTAAAACATCAACACAAAGTCTATACATCGTTTTAAAATCCCAAAAGATATACAGAACTTGACATACACTTCAAAATATACACCCACACAGGATCAAAATATATCTGGCTGCCACAACAAACCCCCGCAAGCTCGTCCCGCCAACAAAAACTACTCATCAGCCTGAGGCACAAAGTCCTCATTCGTGGGATCCGTACCTACAACATGGAGTTCAACTATGAGCCTAGAGCTTAGTAAGAACATACAATGCAGTGATACATATGCTATGCATGAACATTCAAATACATGAACATTACTTTACATTTCACTGGACAGGGAGGTATAAGTGGGGCTTATAGGGAACTGGCGCAACAAGGGTGCACTATCAGGCACATAACAGGGATATAGAACATGAATACAGAACAGGATGCCAGTCCTCGTCCCACACTTAACCGTCTATTACATTACAGGTTTTATCTTTCTTAACTTCAAACCTCGTGCATAAAAACATTTACATGACTTTCAGGAAAAACGTGTATGCATGAACTGGTACTTAAACTGTAACGACCCTAAGTTCCATAACACTATTCCTAAAAATGACGTAAAATTTAAAATTTTATTTTATTCTTTTCCTCTTACTCATTTAAAGACAGTTAAATTCCTCTCAGGTTTCCTCAAATAAATAGTAAAGTCGACTCTTCCTATCGGATTTCATTGAAGGAACAATATTTTTCCTCTCGGGTTTCATCAATTTAAACAGTAGGGGTAGACGTTATAACAGACAGGAATGGATAATAGAAACAGAAGACAGGGTGGACGACTGAATTCAGAAGGCAGTGTGGACGACTGAAATCAAAAGGCAGTGTGGATGTTTAAAAACAGAAGGCAGTGTAGACGACTGGAAACAGAAGTTAGTGTGGACGACTGACTTTCTCTGCCAGAATGCTTAACTAAACTTTATCGTCCACAGACTTACTTAGACTTTTCGTCCACAGACCACGTGATTTTGTTGTCCACAATCCACATGACTTCATTGTCCACGTGATACATAAACCCATCGTCCACAAACTAACGTCCATAGACTACTTAGACTTTTCGTCCACAGACTTTGGACGATGACTTTCTTACAGAATACTTAACTAAATTTAAAAAATCCCGACTCTAAACCATGCATTACCTGATCAATTGCCCCTTCCTAGCGATCGATCGGCTAGCTCTCTAGATTCTTGTCAAGAGAGCTGCCTTCATAAT
Organism: Begonia masoniana; assembly: GCA_022432975.1. NCBI lineage: Eukaryota > Viridiplantae > Streptophyta > Magnoliopsida > Cucurbitales > Begoniaceae > Begonia > Begonia masoniana. The sequence continues at coordinate 14,572,681 of CM039512.1, read as the reverse complement.
CTTTCCCTGCACCTGTGCACATTTCTCTATATTCATCCTCCAATGTTCCTCAACCTAAGACAATCAAAACCGAGTCAAAATAACAATCTATTTCATCAATTCCCACACATGCATATCAGAAACCAATAATTCACCTGAAAGAAACATCTATCCATAAAACTTCCAAAAACATCAGAACATCTATACATTATCAATCCAGTTGCGAAACATCCTAAAATCTATACAATTCATATACTCCCGCCCTTGAACCGGACATAACCCAAAATCTCCAAAATACTTAACTAATACTCCCACGGGTCTATTTAGCTTTGACTGCACAGCACACTCCCATGAGCCATTCTCCATCAACCTGCTCAAACTTCGGGTGGAGGAATGTCGTCCTCACCTGCTTCAAAATCACCTACACCATAAAGACAACTATGAACTAAAGGCTCAGTAAGCTTCGTAAATGCAAATGCATGCTGTGCATATGAGGTTCGTAAATCATGCAGACATTTCATTCATTTCATTACACAGCAGAATGTTGTTTCATTACAGAACAGAATGTCACCGAGGTCTAACTCTCACCAGATGGAGAGGGCACGTCTGGCGGTTAGACAGCCCTTTCTATCTACTAGGGGGAAAACATGCTTCCATCCGTAAACAGCCATGTTTGAACCCCACCCCGTCGTGACCAGATTACGTACATTCTTACAGATTACGTACATTCGTTTCTTTAATTAATTTCTTTTCTCAAACATGTGTAGAAGTCCATTTTCATGCTATTTTGAAAGACGTGATGCATGTACAGAAATCATGTACAGAAAAGGCATAATTTAAACATACAACGTATGTACCATCAAGACGATAAAAACATAAAATATAAAAGCAACTAATCCTAACTACCAAACCAAAGCAATTAACAAACAAAACCCCAATATTCCTCAACGCAACTTCGACATACGGTGTAGGCCAATCGGCCATAGTAAGTCACGAGAACTTACCTCTTGTCTTTAATAATCCAAGTACCTCGCTTGAGCTTTGTCACCTTAGGAGCTTCTAAGATGGCTTAAATGCGACCAACTTAAGGGAGGAGAGAAATTTCGTGGGAAGGAGGGAAGGGTTTCTTCTCGGCGATGAAAGAAAACAGAGGGAAGTGTGAGAAATGAAGGTGATCTCACGTATGGGAGACAAGAAGCAAAGAAAAGCTTCTTCCACAAGCTTTGCCACGTGCTGCATTCTCATTGGATGCTCCAAACCACCCATTTTCAGTTCCTAGTTTGTCCATTCATTGGTTTCTAACTAAATACTTTGTTTGGTTGAACTTTAGTTTGATTATTCTTTTCCTTCTCTTTTTTTTTGTGTGTTCATTAATATATATCACAGAAAAGTCATAATTCAATAGTTCTGAATGTTACATTTCATCCACCTTAATTGAAATTTTGTCCTCAAAATTGGCTCAACGTATATTTCTCGACATTAACGTCCCACGCCTTGCGGCTTTATTCTGCACTTTTCGGGTTCCTTCCCTTGATCTCTCAAAATTCTAATTTATAAAAAAAATAAAAAAACTTTGATTCTATCTATACTTGGAGTCTCACCACAACTGCACTCTTTACTTCCAATTGTGTTAAACGCGTCTTTTCTTACGCATGGAGTCTTACCACATTTTCCAAGTCCCCAATCAAATGATCTCTAATTGTTTATTTGACATATGACGACTTGTGTATGCTTTGGTATATATTTAATCGTCCAGATGTTAAACTCTCTAACTCATTAATTGGCTATACGTTCAGGCTTCCTCAATCGAAACTCATTTCAAGTCCTCAATTTCTACCGACTCCTTGGCTGTAACCCAAACTTCTACATAATTTCCTCGGCTCTATCCGCAATCAGGATGCATGCCAACTCAAATTTCTATGTTTTCTTTAGTAACGATCCCTCATAACTACTTTATCAATAGTATCCAAGTTGTACACTCCCTTGAGCACCTCACTGATTTTAATAACTATTCCTATGCCAACTAAAATTCCATGCTCTATATTTCGCAAGCTACCTCATTAATGATATCCTAATTCACATTCTTCCTCGGGTAATTCACCGATCTCGATCCCTGTTTCGATGCGACCCGCAACTTAAACCTTTCCATTACTATTCATCGCCAACTATATCCTTGAAAATACATTCAAGGTCTCAATAGGTTTAACTAAGAGCTTAAGTTGTTACTATCTTAAGACCAATGCTCACTTGTAAATTAGACCCTATAAATATCACATTTCATTCTGAACTACCTTAAGGGGTTCTCCTGCTATGCCCTTTATTGAAACCTTCATACTACCTACATTATGCTCATTTGTCCAACCTAAATCTGTATTAACTTTGAGCACAGCCGAGTCCCTAAGTTTTGCCATTGAATTACTCTAAACTATTCATTCCAACCTTAAGTCATTTACATATTCATTGGCCTCGACTTGTTGAATACAAGTCAAACTTTTGAAATTTTCTGACTTAATTTCACTTCCAAGTCTACTTACATAATTTTCCATGTAAAACCTTTATTTGATAATCCATGAATTCCTCAAATCGTACAACGCTAAGCACTGAGCCCAGCTTCCAATCTTAACCATTCATTTAAGCTAATAATCCCCTGCACTTATCCCTAATATCGCACAAGGACTTCTTTGAGGTTACTAAATGATCTACCCTCTTTCGTTCCTCCTAGTCCATTGTGAATATTCTATTTGGCTCCCTTGCAACGATCCATTAGATGATCTTCTTGTTTGCAAACTTGTTGTAGATAAGTTCACGTCGTTCATCCAAACCTTTTCAAATTCACAAGTCTTACTCTTGTATTTTCCCAAATGAAAATCTTAGAAACGTCTCTTATTAGGGATTAGCCACGTAATTCCTCGAACAATGATGTTCCTTCCACCTTGGAGGTTAGCCTTGTTGATGAGCTCCGACCTGCAAATAGGACTCAAGAACTCGAAGAAGACCGGTTAGCTCTGGGTGACACAAATTTGAGAAAACCGAGAATGGAAAATGTAAAAGAAATAACAAACGTACTTGAAATTTAATGAAATTTTAGGTGAATCTTGTGAAGTGAGTGAGGTGTGTGCTGGTGAAAGTCGTGGTCCAGATTCGTTAAGATGAAGGATTTATGGAATGTTTTCCTAGAATCGGCCGGTGAGTGCTTCAATGGAGCTTCCGACAAGAGTTTCTTCCAAGGAAGAAAACTCGATTCAAGGAACCGGTTAAGGCCACTCCTTGCTATTTTCCACTCTCAAAAGAGTGGAGAAGGAGGTGGCAAAATCCACTCCAACTAGCTACCAAGCTAGAAGAATGGTTCGGGGGCGCAACCCCTCGGTTGTTGTCAACCGAGCTTACCTTGGAAGCTCTTTGCTCCAAGCTTCTTGTTCTATTGAGAGAGAAATCCGTGGGTGCTCATAAATCAACCAAAAAAAGTTACAAACACCAATGCCATGAATATATAGACCTAATGGTGGGCTTGGGTTTGGGCTTGGGCTTGGGCTTGGGCTTGGGCTTGGACTTGGAAGAGGAATGATGGTCACCATGTGGGCTTGAGCCATGTCTTCAACTTCAATGGGCCAAACCAAGACACCAACTAATCCTATCATTCATCTAATCCTAACATGCATCTAATCCTAACATGCATCTAATAAAGTTTAAACAAGAAGGCCAACGTTTGCCAATAAGTTTGAAATTTCAAAAAAGCAACAAATATTAAAGCTCGGGAAGACAAATTCCCATGTGAGCATTAAGGTGTCTCTTTAGTCTTTCCACATGAGGAGATGCTTCGGTTGGTCAATGTCTCCAGCTTTAATCTCCCACTTCAAGTCATCCACTGTGTCCTCCAAGTCTTCACACGAACCATGACCTGCAAAAGAGACAAGTGTGTTAGTCAAATTATGGACTCGGGTCTGGGATCGTGTAATGGGCCTACGGGGCACATCACTTGTGTTTATGGTTCTTAACTGAAACTATAGCAACTATAGACCCACTCTGGTTGATTTGCCAGAGTACAACCTCCAATTTGAAGTGCTTCCTCATTGGTTAATGTGCTTATGTTTTTAAGTTCTATCTAACTTCGAGTAAACCTCCTTGTTTCCTTCATCGATATTGTTCGATACCAACACTCCTTTGCAATCACTTGGATCACTCATCCACAACGTTATATCGAACCCGTCACCCCTCTATAGAAGAAATCAATGCTTTACCTACCCTCTCAACAATTTACTTAAGCTAACTCTTAAACATTATTATTATTGGTCTAGATACTCCTAACTTTATCTAGAGCACCCCCCCCCCAAATGGTAACTAAATTCCATGTGCACGAACTTCCGCAGTTGTGCTATATAGAAAATCTGCCACTTCTGGCATTAAACTCAGAAATAAAAGAATGCTTAGCTACAAGGTCTATTAACGAAATGGCTACTACGCCAATAACTAAAATAGTACCCGAAATAGCGGAAGGTCTGACCTCATCATCAACGTCACCAGGCTTGATAAAGGCAAAGATCCTCGGCATGACTCTCCTCTGATCTTTGCCAGGCTGATCTCGACCCGGCTTCAGGCAATCTTTAACGAAATGGCCAACTTCACTGCACCGATAGCACTTATTAATGCCCACTCAGCATTCGCCACTATGCTCTTTCTGACACTTACAGCACCAAGGCATCTAAGGAGCCCCTTGCACTTGCTTTCCCTTGCCTTGGTCATTGTTTCCCTCATACGCCCTTTTAACACCTCTTTGTTGTTGTTGTCGTTGTCCTTGTGGCTGCCAGTCTCTATTCCGGGGTTGAGGCTGAATCTCCCAAAAGAACCCTCTACCTGGCTCCTTTGGTTTGACATAGGTCTGTTCAGCGGCCTCAATCTCTAACGTTCTCGCCACAATCTCAGCATAGGGCACATTTCGCACCCCTGATATGATAACATTCTTTCGAATCTCCTGGCTTAGCCCTTGCATAAACCAACGCATCTTGTCCTCATTAACACTGACCTGGCGTGGTGCAAACTGGGATAGGGCCTCAAATCTTCTTACATACTTGGAAATTGAGCCAGCCTATTTCAATTGCATGAAGTCCATCATTTTGGCCTCCCGAACCGTATGGCTAAAGTATTTGTCATAGAATATGGCTTTAAACCACTCCCAATCCATCACGGTTACATCTGTGGTTGCTTTGATCGTATTCCACCAGAAACGGGCATCTAGTGCCAAATGATAGGTGACAAATGCAACTTTCTCTCCATCCTCTATACTCGCATATGCCAACATGTCTTCCATAGTTCATATCCACTCTTTGGCTAAAGAGGGATCCGAGGATTGTCCATTGAACACAGGGGGTTGTAACTTTTGAAACCTCTCCATTCCACTATTACTGGGAGCTGCCACCTCTTGAGTTCTATTGCCCTCATGGTTTATCAAAGTGTCCAATTGTTGGGATTGTCTTTCCATGTCTTGTGCCTGTCATTCTAAGTGTTGGGATTGTTGAGCTATAAACTCTCTCAACTGGTCTATAGTGTCATCTCGTTCGTCTCTATCATTTCCCCGACGCACCATTTTATAAACCTATAAAAATTAGAAGCAATAACTCTAAGAAACAAAAACAAGAAACCTAAAAAAACGTACTTACAGTTGCAGAAGCATGTCCATGAAGTGGCCTGCGCAGTCGAGCAGTCTACAGAATTGATTTTAAAACACGGGAGCTCTAATACCATAACTGTAATGACCCTAATTTCCATAACACTATTCCTAAAAATGACGTAAAATTTAAACTTTTATTTTATTCTTTTCCTCTTACTCATTTAAAGACAGTTAAATTCCTCTCAGGTTTCGTCAAATGAATAGTAAAGTCGACTCTTCTTATCGGGTTTTATTGAAGGAACAATATTTTTCCTTTCGGGTTTCATCAATTTAAATAGTAGGGGTAGACGTTATAACAGACAGGAATAGATAACAAAACAGAAGACAACGTGGACGACTGAAATCAGAAGGCGGTGTGGACGACTGAAATCAGAAGGCGGTGTGGACGTTTGAAATCAGAAGGCAGTGTGGACGACTGGAAACAGAAGTCAGTGTGGACGACTGACTTTCTCTGCCAGAATGCTTAACTAAACTTTATCGTCCATAGAATTACTTAGACTTTTCGTCCACAGACCACGTGATTTTGTTGTCCACAATCCACATGACTTCATTGTCCACGGGCTACATAAACCTATCGTCCACATACTAACTTCCATAGACTACTTAGACTTTTCATCCACAGCCTTTGGATGACTTTCTTACAGAATACTTAACTAAATTTAAAGAATCCCGACTCTAAACCATTCATTACCCGATCGATCACACCTTCCTGGCGATCGATCGGCTAGCTCTCTAGATTCTTGTCTAGAGAGCTGCCTTCATAATCTTTCCCTGCACCTGTGCACATTTCTATATAATCATCCTTAAACGTTCCTCAACCTAAGACAATCAAAACCGACTCAAAATAACAATCTATTTCATCAATTCCCACACATTCATAACAGAAACCAATAATTCACCTGAAAGAAACATCTATCCATAAAACTTCCAAAAACATCAGAACATCTATACATTATCAATCCAGTTGCCAAGCATCCTAAAATGAGTTTCCATACAATTTATATACTCTCGTCCCTGAACCCGGCATAACCCAAAATCTCCAAAATACTTAACTAATACTCCCACGGGTCAATTTAGCTCTCACTGCACAGCACACTCCCACGAGCCATTCTCCATCAACCTGCTCCTACTTCGGGTGGAGGAATGTCATCCTTACCTGTTTCAAAATCACCTACACCATAAAGACAACTATGAGCTAAAGGCTCAGTAAGCTTCGTAAATGCAAATGCATACTGTGCATATGAGGTTCGTAAATCATGCAGACATTTCATTCATTTCATTACACAGCAGAATGTTGTTTCATTACAGAACAAAATGTCACCGAGGTCTAACTCTCACCAGATGGAGAGGGCACGTTTGGCGGTTAGACAGCCCTTTCCATCTACCGAGGGGAAAACATGCTTCCATCCGTAAACAGCCATGTCTGAATCACATCCCGTCGTGACCAGATTACATACATTCTTACAGATTACGTACATTCATTTCTTTAATACATTTCTTTTCTTAAACACGTGTAGAAATCCATTTTCATGCTATTTTGAAAGACGTGATGCATGAGGGAAGGGTTTCTTCTCGGCAATGAAAAAAAACAGAGGGAAGTGTGAGAAATGAAGGTGATCTCACGTATGGGAGACAAGAAGCAAAGAAAAGCTTCTTCCACAAGCTTTTCCACGTGCTGCATTGTCATTGGATGCTCCCAACCACCCACTTTCACTTCCTAGTTTGCCTTTCCAATTGTTTCTAACTAAATACTTTGTTTGGTTGAACTTTAATTTGATTTTTCTTTTCCTTCTCTCTTTTTTTTTGTGTCTATTAATATATATCACACAAAAGTCATAACTCAAAAGTTCCGGATGTTACATAAACATCACTTAAACAGGCTACAGGATAACAAGCAAAATAGAAAGTAAACTCATTCAACTTAGAACTTAACCTGCCACCTTACTACCCGACAACCAAAAACCTAGTATCTCTGTGTTGTAGGGCCTTAAGGTCCAATTTATATGTATGAACTTACCTGATGTCCGTAGAGTTGCAGGTCTTGGACGTAAGTCCTCGGTGATTCTTGAACCTATATCATGCACGATCGAACATAAACCACGTTGAAAAATGCTAACTAACAAACTTAGTAGAACTCTCTCTAAGCTTCATTCGAACCTTTAGAAAACTAACTAACGTGTTTTTGTACAAAAACAACGAGTTTTCTCCAAAATATCATAACCCTAAAACTCCAACAAAACTCACGGATAACTAGTCCAAAATCGCTAACTAGATTAGAGGGTTACCTTAGATTGAGAAATTGGAAGAAACTGAGGAGATCAGAGGAGCTTCGATGATCGTTCGTCGTCTGGAAGAGAAAAGGCAGAGAGGAGTGGAGAGAATCAGAGAAGTGTTTTATGTAGAAGTGAAGAAAAGAAAGGAAGAGAGAAGGCATGGCTTCTTCCACAAGCTTGCCAAGTGTCAATCATCCATTGGCTTCCTCTTACCAACCTTAATTGTATTCCCAAATTACCCTTGTAACACCCGGTTCTATCGAACCAGTTCTCAATTGTTTTTAAATTAATGGCACACTTTAAATGACAATAATTAAAGTAGGGTTAATGGATGACTAGGAAAGGGCATAAGGGTAATTGGAAATTTAAAAGTGGATAACGTATTTAAGGAGAGAGGTTTGGGTTTAATGCACTGTAGCCGCCACTATGCTGTATATCATTCCCCTTTCGGCCTCCAGCTCTCCAACAGAACCCCTTTTGGGGATTCTCTTGCTCGATTCTCTTTTAACCTAGGTAAGTTTTCCTCGTTTTCTTGTATTTTAGCAGTTAGGTAACTGAGGGAGTACAATGTGAGAAATTTCAAGGATGCTGTGATTGAGAGTAAGTTCGGATTTTGGTGATAATTGGGAATGCACGGGTAGCAGGGTTTCAAACTGGTTTCCTCAAACTTCTGATTGATTCTTGGTGAAGTTTAGTGAAGGTTTGATTAATGTACTGTTATGACTTTAGGTGAGTGAGGTTCTAAAGTAGCTTACAACCGAGCGATTTCCAGGAGACCAGGTAAGTAAAGTATGCTTGTGCCTTCGGGCCTACATCACAAAACAGTAAGATTGTGTTTTCTTGAATGTGTTTTTTTATGACATGCATCATATTTTGAAAGTATGCGAAAATGAATTTACATGAAATGGCATGGTAAGGAATGAACAGACTGTAACAGTTGTTAAGGGAACTAATCTGCCCCTTAATCAAGAGAGAGGGTGTATGACTTTGGGAGAAGTGATCCAACTCCCAATTTCACAGGGGGATCTAAACAGTTTGTTAAGGGAACTAATCTGCCCCTTAATCGAGAGAGAGGATGTATGACTTTGGGAGAAGTGATCCAACTCCCAATTTCACAAGGGGATCAGATCAGAAACGAATGCATATGCAACTGAGATGAGAAAGTAGAAACTGCATGTTTAAGAATTTATGTTTCAGCATTCCATTTCATTATTGCTTTACTTAGCATTTGGCTAATAGATGAGTTTTGTGATGTAGGTGAAGAAGTGACTGCAGGTGTGTTTTCTGAGTATGCTGAGGAATAGGCTGGTTGGGGGAGCACATTCATGCCTCGACTTGGCGAACTGATGGGGCGGTTTAACTGGTGTCAGTAGATGAGAAGGTTTAGTGAACCATGATTCAATTTAAATATGTTGAGAGTTTTAGTGACAGTAGTAGTTTTGATGTTTTGAATACAATTTGAGACTCTTTTATCGGCAGATGTTGAGTATTTTTGATCTATCGGCAGATGTTGAGTATTTTTGATCTATCGGCAGATGTTGAGTATTTTTGATCTATCGGCAGATGTTGAGTATTTTTGATCTATCGGCAGATGTTGAGTATTTTTGATCTATCGGCAGATGTTGAGTATTTTTGATCTATCGGCAGATGTTGAGTATTTTTGATCTATCGGCAGATGTTGAGTATTTTTGATCTATCGGCAGATGTTGAGTATTTTTGATCTATCGGCAGATGTTGAGTATTTTTGATCTATCGGCAGATGTTGAGTATTTTTGATCTATCGGCAGATGTTGAGTATTTTTGATCTATCGGCAGATGTTGAGTATTTTTGATCTATCGGCAGATGTTGAGTATTTTTGATCTATCGGCAGATGTTGAGTATTTTTGATCTATCGGCAGATGTTGAGTATTTTTGATCTATCGGCAGATGTTGAGTATTTTTGATCTATCGGCAGATGTTGAGTATTTTTGTCTGATAATGATACTGTGTTAGTTTAATAGTGGTTTTTACCAATTTTGGAGTAGTACACAGATTTAAGTAGTTTTGAACAGTTTTAGTCAAATGCTCAAGTTCTTTGGTAGTCAGAGTTTTCTTTGTTTATAGTGAAATTGTTGCTATGTTGTTTTCATTGAGTATTTTTGATCTATCGGTAGATGATGTCTATCGGAAGATGTCGAGTATTTTTGATCTATCGGCAGATGTTGAGTATTTTTGATCTATCGGTAGACGATGTCTTTCGGCAGATGTTGAGTATTTTTTGATCTATCGATAGATGATGTCTATTGGCAGAAGTCGAGAGTTTTGTCTATCGGTGGATTTAGTCCATCGGTGGATGTGAGTATTAGAATTTGTCATTTTGTAATCGGAAGATGTCTTCAGAAGAAGCCATCGGAAGATGTCTTCAGTAGAAGCCATCGGTAGATGTCTTCAGTTTAAGTCTTTAGTAGCTTTGTCGTTTTGGTAATCGGATGATGTAGGAAGAAATTTGTTGTTTTGCGATCGGTAGATGTGAATTGAAGATTTTTTTTGTCGTCTAGTGATCGGAAGACGTAGTTTGTTCTATCGACCGATACGAGCTGAGAATGTTTTGTCGTTTAGTGACCGGTCAATGTGTTCTGTTTTGTTTGAGTGTAAAAGACTTTTGTCGTTTAGTGATCGGTCGACGTGTTCTGTTTTCTTTTTCTCTTTCAACCAACTGTCTTGAATATTTTAACTATTTAATAGATATTATTGTTACGATGATTTTTTCGCTGCAAGTTTTAACGCTTTAAGAGTCAATTCCTGATCATTGAATGAAATTTTAAAATTTTTCCAAAAAGTCATAGTTCGGTTCAGTTTCATGCATAGTGAACCGGGTTCAGATAACTCGGGGCGCTATAGCCCTTCCATTGGTTTTCTAACTAAATTATTATTTAGTTCGTCGACTCGGTCTCACAAATCTCTCTCATTCAATCAAACACATCGATAATTTCCACTAAAACATTGATCGTATTAATATAAAATTAGTCCTTCTTAATAATTCGAGGAATGATTACAAGGCCAAAATGCTGGGTGTTACACGGATGGGCCTAGTCGAAGTTGATGGGTCTTGGATGCTCGACGGATATCCTAGAGCCTTCACATCTCGGGATGTTCCGATGAAGGACGCAAACGCCACTGAGGATGCAACTGCCACCGCCACCGCGCCGCTATTGTATCCCCTGAAGGCCAGTACGTGACGGTAGAGGCTTGATAGGATGGAGTAGAGGTGGGACATGATGGAGGAAAGGTGAGACAAGATGGAAGAGATGATGAATGAGCTCATATTGGCCCATATACAGATGGTAGACTCCTTCGAGCGTTGGCGTGACGACGGCGATGACGACGATATCTCACCCTTATTGTAGTTAAGTTAATGTACTTTTAATTTTAGTTTGTAAATTTATTTCATGTATGTATTTTTAATGCACTTTACTCTATGCTTGTCATTTAGTTTAGGTTATGTGGTAGATCTGGCTGTGGGTTATTTAGTATCTGTTTGTCATTTTATTTTTGTTATGTAGTACTATTTATTTTATATTTGTACTGGACCTGGCTATTGGGTATATATTTGTGATTTGAATATGCATGAATTGTTTGAAAATAGTTATAGGGGAGTCATAAAACAAACGAAACTCTGTCTATTTTTTCAATTTTATTTTGGTTTTTTTAAAAATAATTATAAAAAAAATAAATAATTATATATAAGGTTCATGTGCCTACTGTAGAGCAGCTGAGAGCTCCGAGATCTGTCGATGTATTTGACAGACTTCATTTAACTTGTTGTAACACCTGAAATTTTGGCCATGTAATCATTCCTCGAATTATTAAGCGGGATTAATTGGATATTAATACAATCAATGTTTTAGTGGAAATTGTCGATGTGTTTGATTGAATGAGAGAGATTTGTGAGACCGAGTCGACGAACTAAATAATAATTTAGTTAGAAAACCAATGGAAAGGCAATTTGGAAATACAATTAAGGTTGGTGGAAGAAAGCCAATGGATGATTGACACTTGGCAAGCTTGTGGAAGAAGCCATGCCTTCTCTCTTCCCCTCTTCTCTTCACTTCTACGTAAAACACATCTTTGTTTCTCTCTACTCCTCTCTGCCTTTTCTCTTCTAGACGACGAATGATCATCGAAGCTTCTCTGATCTCCTCAGTTTCCTCTGATTTCTCCATCAAAGGTAACCCTTTAATCTAGTTAGCGATTTTGGACTAGTTATCTCTGACTTTTGTTGAAGTTTTAGGGTAAAGATATTTTAAAGAAAACTCATTGTTTTGGTATGAAAACACGTTAGTTTGTTTTCTAAAGGTTTGAATGGAGTTTGGAGCATATCCTACTAAGTTATTAGTTAGCATTTTGCAACTCGGTTTATATTTTTTTAACGTGCATATTATAGGTTCGTGAACTCGCCGTGACAACACGAACAAAGCTGCAACTCTCAGACAACATGTAAGTTCATGCGTATAAGTTGGCCCTTAAGGCCCTACAATACGGAGATACTAGGTTTTTGATTGTCGTGTAGTTAGGTGGTAGGTTAAGTTCTAAGTTGAATAAGTTTGCTTTCTGTTTTGCTTGTTATCATGTAGCATGTTTAAGTTATGTTTAAGCACCAGTTAATGCATACACGTTTTCCTGAAAGTCATGTAAATGTTTTTATGCACGAGGTTTGAAGTTAAGAAAGATAAAACCTGTAATGTAATGTACGGTTAAGTGTGGGACGAGGACTGGCATCCTATTCTGTATCCCTGTTATGTATCTGATAGTGCACCGTGCCTAATAGTGCACCCCAGTTGCTCCAGTTCCTCTATAAGCCACACTTATACCTCCTTGTCTAGTGAAATGTAAAGTAATGTTCATGTATTTGAAATGTTCATGCATAGCATATGCATCACTGCATTGTATGTTCTTACTGAGATCTAGGCTCATAGTTGAACTCCCTGTTGTAGGTACGGATCCCGTGAATGAGGACTTTGTGCCTCAGGCCGATGAGTAGTTGTTGTTGGCGGGACGAGCTTGTGGGGGTTTGTTGTGGCAGCCAGACATATTTTGATATTGTGGGGGTGTATTTTTTGAAGTGTATGTCAAGTTCTGTACAGCTTTTGCGATTTTAAAACGATATATAGACTTTGTGTTGATGTTTTAAAAACCAGTTGAATATATGTTTTGAAATATTCTAGAACTGCTTGGAGTCTTTTCTTTTAGGTTATGCATGGATTGTCTTGAGTTTAGAGCTATCCATGCAGTCAGATTTTTGAACTTCTGTCATGTTTTTAAGCATGTTTTAAAAGTACGTTTTAATCGGGTTTCTTTTGGTTGGGGTACTTCAGGTGTTGAGGGAGTGTTAAGCCCTCTGTTCCATTCGGTCGAATTTGTCGACCGAATGGTGTAGAAATTAATTCCAGAGACTTAGTCTGTCCACTAAGGCTAAGTGTTAATCGTCAAACAGAGAGGTAGCCGATCGATCGCCTGGGGTAACTGATCGATCGGCGGAGTATATATGTCTTTCGAGTTTTCAAGCCTTTCAACTTTCTCCGTTGTCCAAACCTGTCGTCCAAAGTTGTTGTCAAAACCTTTCATCCAATTCTGTTGTCCAAACCTGTCGACCAATTTTGTCGTCCAAAGTTTTCGTCCAAATCTGTCGTCCAAACCTGTCATCCAGTTCTGTTGTCCAAATCTGTCGTCTAAACCTGTCGTCCAAATCTGTCGTCCAACCCTGTCGACCAGTTCTATCGTTCAAACCTGTCGATCAATTCTTTTGTCCAAACCTGTCGACCAATTCTGTGACCCAAATCTGTCATCCGTTTTGCATTTCCCATTTTATGTCTTGCCATGTTAATGTTTAAGGCAAGGTCACTTCGACCGATTTCATCACCAAGGTCACTTCGACCGATTTCGTCACCAAGGTCACTTCTACCGATTCTGTTGTGGGTCATAGCTCTTCAAGTGCTGTTTCTTGTCAACCAAAAACCCTGCTTAAGTTAGTTCTGTTTCTATCGACCATTCTGCCTTCTAATTCTGTTGTCCAGAGTAGCTCATTCGTCCAAATTTTTAATGTTCCTTTTGTCATTTAATTCTATAGTCCGATTTTAAATGTCTTCCAGTCTTCAATTCCAGAAGAAGGCTTTCTCTGTGTACAGTTTTAAAAGTTTGAGTTTAAAAATAAAAATATCACGTTTTAAATGTCTAGAGTGAGTCTCTTCGACCCTGATCGGGTCGGGGGTCGTCACAGTTATGGTATCATAGTCGCCAGTTTTAAAAGCGGTTCTGGAAAACTTTCTGGTTGCGCAACCCTTCACGTGAGATCGCTCCACCAACTATAAGTGTTTAAATTCCTGTAAAAGTTTTGTTTATTAAATTTAGTTGTTCTGTTTATAGGAGTTTCTTAGAAATGGTGAGAGGACATCAGGATGAAGCAAACGATAGTGCCAGTGCCATCGACAGTTTAACCGAACTTGTGGGTAAATAGTCCCGTATGGTGGAACGCATGATGGCCAGGGAAGATAATGGAAACAATAATCATTGGAATTCTCAACGTGACACTAGTGGAGACTGATTCCGGCGACTCCAACCGCCTATGTTTGATGGATTATCGACGGACCCTACTCACGTTGAGGAATAGATCCGGGTGATAGAGAGAATGTTCAACTATGCAGAGGTGGATGAAAGCAAGCAACTGATATATGTCACGTTTCATCTCACCAAAAATTTTGGATTTTTGGTGGGACACAGTGCAGTCGACTACAGTAGCATTAAGTTGGGAAGGATTCAAGAAGATCTTCTACGAGAAGTATTTTGACTGCAGTGTGAGGAAGGAAAAGATGATCGAGTTCTCTCGACTGCGGTAATTTGGATCAGTGGCCGAGTATGTTCAGAAGTTCGAGTCGCTATCCCGCTACGCATCTCATCTGGTGGCCACCGACGAAAACAACGTACACCAATTCATTCAGGGTCATAAGATGGACCTCTTACGGGGGATCACAACTGGGGGATTTGATTAGGCACCATATATGAAAGTTGTGGCCAAGGCTTATCAGTTGGAATCCTTAGAAATGAAGTTCCAGAGACAGAGAGATTCATCAAAGAAATTCCTTCGTTATGTCCCTCAACAACAACAACAACAACGGGGTTAAGGTTGGCAACCACAATAGCAACAAAACAGAGGCATTAAGAGGCCCAATGAGAATGTTGTTTATCAGGACAAGGGAAATAGACCAATGGGAGCTCCTCAGCTTCCTGTGTGCTCGCGTTGCCAGAGAAGTCACATAGGTGAATGCAGGCTCTTTACCGGCCATTTCTTCTGATGCGGCAAGGAGCGCCATCAAGTCCGGGATTTCCTAATGCCTGACACGAGGTCGAATTGTGCTATGCCGATGGTGTTTGCTATAATAGAGAATGATGATGATGCCTATCACACAACGATCACAGGTACAATCTTGATATGTAATACACCTGCCTATACATTGTTGGACATGGGGGCCACACATTTTGTTTGTGGCTAGGGACTTCGTGGTTAGGGAGAAATTTTGTCTTGTGTTGACAGATCAACCCTACAGTGTCATGCTACCATCCGGAGAGTTTATGCACTCCGAGCAGGCAGTGCAGGGTGATATAGTGTCAGTAGGGGACCCAAAATTGTATGCCAATCTTATCATCATCGGTATGAAAGGATACGATGTAATTCTTGGGATGGACTGGCTGTTTAGACATCATGCCGCCATCGACTTTAGGTCTGGGCTTGTGTCCTTTAAGCGCTCGGATGAGAAAGAGTTCCCTTATCAAGCTATACTAAAGGAACACTCTATGCCTGTTGTATCCTCCTTGAAAGCTCGATAGCTGATGAGGTCATGATTTTTTGGATTTCTTGCACACGTAGTAGATGTTCAAAGGGAAGGTGAGGTGGGACTTTAAAATATTCCGGTAGTTCAAAACTTCCCAGAGGTCTTCTTGGACGACCTGCCGGGATTACCACCAGATCGTGAGATTGAGTTCGAGATTGAGGTGCGTCTTGGTGCTGAACTAGAATCGAAGAATCTGTACCGTATGGCGCCAATAGAACTGAAGGAGTTGAAGACTCAGCTAAAGGAGCTTGTGGACAAGGGCCTTGTGCGCCCTAGTTTCTCTCCGTGGGGTGCTCCCGTCTTGTTCGTTAAGAAAAGGGATGAGTCCCTACGCATGTGTATTGATTACCGTGAGCTGAACAAGTTGACCATCAAGAATAAGTACCCGTTGCCGAGGATCGACGATCTATTTGACCAGCTGAAAGGGGCTTGGGTATTCTCAAAAATTGATTTACACTCCGGTTATTACCAATTGAAGGTCAGAGCTGACGATATTCCAAAGACCACATTCAGGACCCGATACGGATACTATGAGTTCTTGGTGATGTCGTTTGGGTTGACTAATACCCCAGCAACATTTATGGACTTGATGAACAGGATATTCCAAGATTTTCTGGACAAACTTGTGATCGTCTTCATCGACAACATCCTAGTTTATTCTTGTAACGACCCTTACCCGTACCCTAATATTTTTCGTACAAATTTTTCTTTTTTTTTTTATACGTATAAACTTTAAATCAAATTTTTAAAGCGGAAATAAAACTTTTAAAATTGAAATCGAAATTGAAATAGAAATTTAATCGTCCGAAAACTAAATTGAAATTGGTTTAAATAACAACTTAAAATGATTTAATTAACATTAAAACAATTAAAATAAAACATTATAAAAATCTCTCTTTTTTTTTTTTGTCTTTCGCTCAGCGGCCAGAGAAGGTGGCGATTGCTCGCCATCTTCATGGCGAGCAATCGCCATTAGCAATCACCAAAAGGTGATTGCTCATGGCGAGCAATCGCCGTTAGGCGATAGCTCGTCATTAGGCGAGCTCCCATCGCCTGGCGATCGCCATTGGCGATCGCCAAGGCAAATGTGGCGATTGCTCGCCATTCTGTGGCGAGCAATCGCCACGCTCTCTGGAAATTTTCCAGAGAGCGCCCCTTTTTCTATCCCCTCATTTCCCTTCCTCCATCTATTCCTCACGCCCTGTACTTCACACACTCAACACCAAAACACAATACACTCTTATTTCTCATTTCTTTTTCACAATATTTTGCATACATTTCACAAACACTTCCAACTCGAAATTTTACTATAACACGCACACGTTGCACACGATATCACTCACCCATTCACCGACTCCAAATACATTTAAAATATAAATAAATTTCAAGAAAACGAACCGCATGGTTCCGTTTATAAGTTTAACTTTCCTCCTGTTTGAAAAATACAAAAACACCATAAGTACTATCCAATCCAGACATCCTAAATATCGACTATACAATTCTTTTTATCTATCCAAATCCCAAAACATTACCTATGTCCCCACGGGTCAAAATCACAGCTCCGACTGCCAGCGCACTCCCACGGTCCTCCTTCCTCAACATGCTCATACATTAGGCGGAGGGACGTCTTCCTCACCTGTGTAAAGGTCACCTACACCATAGAATTAAACACGTGAGCTAGAGGCTCAGTAAATCTAAGTGAATGCAAATGTATGCTATGCTATGCTCTTTTAAACTATGTATTCTTTGCATTTCTTTTCTTTTCTTTGTTTAGGTTTCTTTGGGTCACCCGGGGCTTCACTCTCGTTAGATAGGAGCGGCACATCCTGCGATTGGATAGCCCCTCGGATCTAACCGGGGGGAAAGCATGCTTCCTACGACAGCCATGCCTGAACCACCGCCAGCGGCGTGACTATCTCTGTGTTCAATTACATTTTTGTTAACTTTTTCAATGAAAACGTGCTTTGAAATTCATTTTGCATGCGTGCTTAGAAAACGATGCATGGATATGCTCAATACGATGACAATAGCAGAACAATGAAAACAAAGCATCAACAATCAACGAACACTACAATTAACAGCCTAACCAAACGTAAGCTAGCTACCCGTTCTCAATACCCCACAAACAAGCATCACCAATTTCCTCGATCAACGACTATTCTCACGGTGTAGGCCTAGATGGCCAAACAAAGTCACAGAGACTTACCTTGCGTCCGTCGTATACCGAGCTTCGTCCACAAATGCTTGTTCACCTATAACATTTCACAATATACTTATTAAATCGAGTCTAAAATCATCAAACACCAAAATTACTAACTCCTAACTAAAGAAAAATCTCCTAAACTCTATAACACCTTATTGAGGCATTTCATCGAACAACTTGCGCTCGAGAATCACCAAGTCTCCATTAATGGAGTTTTCAATTCCTCCAACTACCAAAATCTCAACAACTTCCATTTAATCCCAACAACTTCAACCAATAACCATAAATACGCCTCTCATAGCCATAAATACGGTTATCCTATCGATTTCAAACTCTATTTTACATTTCTAACGAAAGCCCTAACGAACCCTAATTGTTTCAAACCCTAGAAATCGATATTTAACGTTCCAAAAGCTTAGAGCATTACCTAGAGAGTGATGACGGAGTAGAAACGGGAAGGATCGAGTCGCCGGAGGAGAAGGATCGTCGACGTCGAAGAGAATCACCTGTGGAGAGGAGAACGTCGCACGGTGAGGGAGAGGGAAATGAAGTTGGCGTGAGTGAGGGGAAAATGAAGGTGTTTATGAATTTTAATTAAAACTTTGGGTTTGCAATTTACCAAATCGCCCTTCCACTTAATTTAAATTTCTTCTTCCAATTGTCTCGTTATTTAACTAATGATCCTATTTTCTAAAATTCTCATATTTTACCATAAATTCCAATTTATTATTACGGCATCGTCAAAACTTTTCGTTCGCAAAATGGACTTAATTTGACATATTTACAAAATTGCCGTTTATATTAGAATAAAATTAAATCCCGTAAAGCCGGGTGTTACAATTCTCGGAATGAGGTAGAGCACGAAGAGCACTTGGTGATTGTGCTATCAACTCTGAAACAACACCAATTGTACGCCAAACTATCAAAGTGCGAATTCTGGTTGAGTAGAATTAACTTTCTAGGCCACGTGGTGTCTGTAGAAAGAGTTTCAGTGGATCCGGCCAAGATTCAGGTTGTGAAGGAATGGTCGAGACCAAGAAATGTCATGAGGTACAAAGTTTTATCGGGCTAGCTGGTTATTACAAGAAATTTATTAAAGGATTTTCAAAGATAGCAAAGCCTATGACCAGCTTAACGAGGAAAGATGTCAAGTTCTAGTTGTCCGAAGTGTGTGAAGAGAGTTTTCAGATACTCAAACAGAAATTAACCACTGCTCCTCTGTTGGTATTGCCGGTCAAAGACGACAAATTCAGTGTGTACTGCAATGCGTCAAAGGTTGGTTTGGGATGCGTATTAATGCAAGAAGGAAAAGTGGTGGCGTATGCGTCCAGACAATTGAAGAACCATGAGCAAAACTACCCTACTCACGACCTTGAGTTAGCGGCAGTTGTTTTTGCACTGAAAGTATGGAGACACCACTTGTATGGGCAATCATGTTAGGTGTTTTCAGATCACAAAAGCTTGAAGTATATATTTACTCAAAAGGAGTTAAACATGAGGCAACGGCAGTGGCTCGAGCTTGTGAAAGACTATGATATCAAGATTAAATACCACCTGGGGAAGGCTAAAGTGGTAGCCGATGCATTGAGTAGGATGTCAGCTGCTATGCAACCAACTCTATCGACCGTATCGATGCCTTTGAGGATAGAAATTCAGAAGTTCAGTATGGAGGTAGTTTCTGAACTATCAGCCGTTCTGGCTTTCCTATCAATACGGCCAACCATTCTGGACCGAATTAAGGAAGCCCAGAAGATCAATTCAAAGGAAATGGCCGATTTAGTGAGCCAGTTGCCTATGGCCTCTTCCGAGTTCAAGCATTCGGGAGATGGTATTTTGAAGTTCAGGGACCATTGGTACGTTCCGAGTGATGAAGAGCTATGAAAGGACATCTTATCGGAAACCCACTCGTCTTCTTTCTCAGTGCATCTTGGAAGAACGAAGATGTATAAAGACTTAAAACTTCACTTCTGGTGGCCGAATATGAAGAACGAAGTAGCCAAATATGTGGAGTCTTATATGGTATATCAACAGGTGAAGCCTGAACATCAACGACCAGGTGGAACACTTCAGCCTCTCTCGATCCCTGAATGGAAGTGGGAGAACATCACTATAGGACTTCGTTGTTGGCCTACCAAGGACGACTAGAGGCCATAACAGCATATGGGTCATTGTGGACAGACTAACAAAATCGGCCCATTTTCTACCTGTAAAGACAACGTTCTCTATGGACCAATATATAGAATTATACATAAGCGAGATCATCAAGATGCATGGGGTGCCAGTATCAATTGTATCTGACCAGGACCCTAGATTCACATCGAGGTTCTGGAAAAGATTGCAAAACTCTTTGGGTACCAAGTTAAACTTCGGCACATCATTTCATCCACAGACGGACGGACAATCTGAGAGGGCGATTCAAATACTAGAGGATATGTTAAGGTCGTGCGTGCTTGAATTTCACGCTCCTTGGAGTAAGTATTTGACGCTAGTGGAGTTCGCTTATAACAATAGCTACCAGGCTACGATCGGTATGGCTCCATATGAAGCTCTTTACGGTAGGAAGTGTAGATCTCCATTGTGTTGGGATGAAGTTGGAGAAGCCCAGCTCGTCGGCCCTGAGTTAATACAGTAGATGTCCGAGGTGGTGACTGCTATCAAACAATGAATAAAAATTGCTCAGAGTCGACAGAAAAATTACGCGGACCATAGGAGGAGAGACTTTGAGTTTTCTGAAGGCGATGAAGTATTCTTGAAGGTGTCGCCTTTCAAGGGCGTGATGAGGTTTTGCAAAAAAGGGAAGCTAAGTCCAAGGTTTGTTGGGCACTTTTCCATCTTGAGGAAAGTAGGAAGCTTGGCTTACAGACTGCAGCTGCCAGCGTCCATGAATGGAGTTCATAACGTCTTTCACGTTTCAATGCTGAGAAAATGTGTGCGAGATACTACTCAGATCGTGGAACCGGTGAACATAGATATCATGCCGACATTGACGTATGAAGAAAGGCCCATAAAGATTTTAGACTCTTCACTCAAAGTGTTGCGCAACAAGAGTAGTCCCATTGGTGAAAGTTTTATGGCGTAATGATAATGTGGAGGAAGTCACTTGGGAGAGACAACAGAACGTTAGAGCCCAATATTCAGAGCTATTCGCTTAAGCAAATTTTGGGGACAAAATTTTATTAAGGTGGGTGAGATGTAACACCCGACATTTTTGCCATGTAATCATTCCTCGAATTATTAAGCGGGATTAAATTGATATTAATACAATCAACGTTTTAGTGAAAATTATCGATGTGTTTGATTGAATGAGAGAGATTCGTGAGACCGAGTAGACGAACTAAATAACAATTTAGTTAGAAAACCAATGGAAAGGCAATTTGGGAATACAATTAAGGTTGGTGGGAGGAAGCCAATAGATGATTGACACCTGGCAAGCTTGTGGAAGAAGCCTTGCCTTCTCTCTTCCTCTCTTCCTCTCTTCCTCTCTTCTCTTCACTTCTACGTAAAACACTTCTTTGTTTCTCGCCACTCCTCTCTGTCTTTTCTCTTCCAGACGACGAACGATCATCAAAGCACCTCTAATCTCCTCAGTTTCTTCCGATTTCTCCATCTAAGGTAACCCTTTAATCTAGTTAGCAATTTTAGACTAGTTATCCGTGAGTTTTGTTGAAGTTTTTGGGTTAAGATATTTTGGAGAAAACTTGTTATTTTTATATGAAAACACGTTAGTTTGTTTTCTAAAGGTTTGAATGGAGTTTGGAGCATATCCTACTAATTTATTAGTTAGCATTTTGCAACTCGGTTTATATTTTTTTTATCGTGCATATTATAGGTTCGTGAACTCGCCGTGACAACACGAACAAAGCTACAACTCTCAAACAATAGGTAAGTTCATGCGTATAAGTTGGCCCTTAAAGCCCTACAGCACGGAGAAACTAGGTTTTTGGTTGTCGGGTAGTCAGGTGGTAGGTTAAGTTCTAAGTTGAATGAGTTTGCTTTCTGTTTTGCTTGTTATCTTGTAGCGTGTTTAAGTTATGTTTAAGCACCAGTTCATGCATACACGTTTTCCTGAAAGTCATGTAAATGTTTTTATGCACGAGGTTTGAAGTTAAGAAAAATAAAACCTGTAATGTAATGTACGGTTAAGAGTTGGACGAGGACTGACATCCTGTTCTGTATCCCTGTTCTGTGCCTGATAGTGTACCGTGCCTGATAGTGCACCCCTGTTGCGCTAGTTACTCTATAAGCCCCACTTATACCTCCCTGTCCAGCGAAATGTAAAGTAATGTTCATGTATTTGAAATGTTCATGCATAGCATATGCATCACTGCATTGTTTGATCTTACTTAGCTCTAGGCTCATAGTTGAACTCTCTCTTATAAGTACGGATCCCAGGAATGAGGACTTTGTGCCTCAAACCGATGAGTAGGTAATGTTGGCAGGACGAGCTTGCGGGGGTGTGTTGTGGTAGCCAGACATATTTTGATATTGTGGGGGTGTATTTTTTGAAGTGTATGTCAAGTTCTGTACAGCTTTTGGGATTTTAAAACGATATATAGACTTTGTGTTGATGTTTTAAAAACCAGTTTAATATATGTTTTGAAATATTCTAGAACTGCTTGGAGTCTTTTCTTTTAGGTTATGCATGGATTGTCTTGAGTTTTAGAGCTATCCATGCAGTCAGATTTTTGAACTTCTGTCATGTTTTTAAGCATGTTTTAAAAGTATGTTTTAATCAGGTTTCTTTTGGTTGGGGTACTTCAGGTGTTGAGGGAGTGTTAAGCCCTCTGTTCCATTCAGTCGAATTTGTCGACCGAATGGTGTAGAAATTAATTCCAGAGACTTAGTCTGTCCACTAAGGCTAAGTGTTAATCGTCAAACAGAGAGGTAGCCGATCGATCGCCTGGGGTAACTGATCGATCGGCGGAGTATATATGTCTTTCGAGTTTTCAAGCCTTTCAACTTTCTCCGTTGTCCAAACCTGTCGACCAATTCTGTCGTCCAAAGTTGTTGTCAAAACCTGTCATCCAATTCTGTTGTCCAAACCTGTCGACCAATTTTGTCGTCCAAAGTTTTCGTCCAAATCTGTCGTCCAAACCTGTCATCCAGTTCTGTTGTCCAAATCTGTCGTCTAAACCTGTCGTCCAAATCTGTCGTCCAACCCTGTCGACCAGTTCTATCGTTCAAACCTGTCGATCAATTCTTTCGTCCAAACCTGTCGACCAATTCTGTCATCCAAATCTGTCATCCGTTTTGCATTTCCCATTTTATGTCTTGCCATGTTAATGTTTAAGGCAAGGTCACTTCGACCAATTTCATCACCAAGGTCACTTCGACCGATTTCGTCACCAAGGTCACTTCTACCGACTCTGTTGTGGGTCATAGCTCTTCAAGTGCTGTTTCTTGTCAACCAAAAACCCTGCTTAAGTTAGTTCTGTTTCTATCGACCATTCTGCCTTCTAATTCTGTTGTCCAGAGTAGCTCATTCGTCCAAATTTTTAATGTTCCTTTTGTCATTTAATTCTATAGTCCGATTTTAAATGTCTTCCAGTCTTCAATTCCAGAGAAGGCTTTCTCTGTGTACAGTTTTAAAAGTTTGAGTTTAAAAATAAAAATATCACGTTTTAAATGTCTAGAGTGAGTCTCTTCGACCCTGATCGGGTCGGGGGTCGTCACAGTTATGGTATCATAGTCGCCAGTTTTAAAAGCGGTTCTGGAAAACTTTCTGGTTGCGCAACCCTTCACGTGAGATCGCTCCACCAACTGTAAGTGTTTAAATTCCTGTAAAAGTTTTGTTTATTAAATTTAGTTGTTCTGTTTATAGGAGTTTCTTAGAAATGGTGAGAGGACATCAGGATGAAGCAAACGATAGTGCCAGTGCCATCGACAGTTTAACCAAACTTGTGGGTAAATAGTCCCGTATGGTGGAACGCATGATGGCCAGGGAAGATAATGGAAACAATAATCATGGGAATTCTCCACGTGACACTAGTGGAGACTGATTCCGGCGACTCCAACCGCCTATGTTTGATGGATTATCGACGGACCCTACTCACGTTGAGGAATAGATCCGGGTGATAGAGAGAATGTTCAACTACGCAGAGGTGGATGAAAGCAAGCAACTGATATATGTCACGTTTCATCTCACCAAAAATTTTGGATTTTTGGTGGGACACAGTGCAGTCGACTACAGTAGCATTAAGCTGGGAAGGATTCAAGAAGATCTTCTACGAGAAGTATTTTGACTGCAGTGTGAGGAAGGAAAAGATGATCGAGTTCTCTCGACTGCGGTAATTTGGATCAGTGGCCGAGTATGTTCAGAAGTTCGAGTCGCTATCCCGCTACGCATCTCATCTGGTGGCCAACGACGAAAACAACGTACACCAATTCATTCAGGGTCATAAGATGGACCTCTTACGGGGGATCACAACTGGGGGATTTGATTCGGCACCATATATGAAAGTTGTGGCCAAGGCTTATCAGTTGGAATCCTTAGAAATGAAGTTCCAGAGAGAGAGAGATTCATCAAAGAAATTCCTTCGTTATGTCCCTCAACAACAACAACAACAACGGGGTTAAGGTTGGCAACCACAATAGCAACAAAACAGAGGCATTAAGAGGCCCAATGAGACTGTTGTTTATCAGGACAAGGGAAATAGACCAATGGGAGCTCCTCAGCTTCCTGTGTGCTCGCGTTGCCAGAGAAGTCACATAGGTGAATGCAGGCTCTTTAACGGCCATTTCTTCTGATGCGGCAAGGAGCGCCATCAAGTCCGGGATTTCCTAATGCCTGACACGAGGTCGAATCGTGCTATGCCGATGGTGTTTGCTATAATAGAGAATGATGATGATGCCTATCACACAACGATCACAGGTACAATCTTGATATGTAATACACCTGCCTATACATTGTTGGACATGGGGGCAACACATTTTTTTGTGGCTAGGGACTTCGTGGTTAGGGAGAAATTTTGTCTTGTGTTGACAGATCAACCCTACAGTGTCATGCTACCATCTGGAGAGTTTATGCACTCCGAGCAGGCAGTGCAGGGTGATATAGTGTCAGTAGGGGACCCAAAATTGTATGCCAATCTTATCATCATCGGTATGAAAGGATACGATGTAATTCTTGGGATGGACTGGCTGTTTAGACATCATGCCGCCATCGACTTTAGGTCTGGGCTTGTGTCCTTTAAGCGCTCGGATGAGAAAGAGTTCCCTTATCAAGCTATACTAAAGGAACACTCTATGCCTGTTGTATCCTCCTTGAAAGCTCGATAGCTGATGAGGTCATGATTTTTTGGATTTCTTGCACACGTAGTAGATGTTCAAAGGCAAGGTGAGGTGGGACTTTAAAATATTCCGGTAGTTCAAAACTTCCCAGAGGTCTTCTTGGACGACCTGCCGGGATTACCACCAGATCGTGAGATTGAGTTCGAGATTGAGGTGCGTCTTGGTGCTGAACTGGAATCGAAGAATCTGTACCGTATGGCGCCAATAGAATTGAAGGAGTTGAAGACTCAGCTAAAGGAGCTTGTGGACAAGGGCCTTGTGCGCCCTAGTTTCTCTCCGTGGGGTGCTCCCGTCTTGTTCGTTAAGAAAAAGGATGAGTCCCTACGCATGTGTATTGATTACCGTGAGCTGAACAAGTTGACCATCAAGAATAAGTACCCGTTGCCGAGGATCGATGATCTATTTGACCAGCTGAAAGGGGCTTGGGTATTCTCAAAAATTGATTTACACTCCGGTTATTACCAATTGAAGGTCAGAGCTGACGATATTCCAAAGACCACATTCAGAACCCGATACGGATACTATGAGTTCTTGGTGATGTCGTTTGGGTTGACTAATACCCCAGCAACATTTATGGATTTGATGAACAGGATATTCCAAGATTTTCTGGACAAACTTGTGATCGTCTTCATCGACAACATCCTAGTTTATTCTTGTAACGACCCTTACCCGTACCCTAATATTTTTCGTACAAATTTTTCTTTTTCTTTTTATACGTATAAACTTTAAATCAAATTTTTAAAGCAGAAATAAAACTTTTAAAATTGAAATCGAAATTGAAATAGAAATTTAATCGTCCGAAAACTAAATTGAAATTGGTTTAAATAACAACTTAAAATGATTTAATTAACATTAAAACAATTAAAATAAAACATTATAAAAATCTCTTTTTTTTTTTTTGTCTTTCGCTCAGCGGCCAGAGAAGGTGGCGATTGCTCGCCATCTTCATGGCGAGCAATCGCCATTAGCAATCACCAAAAGGTGATTGCTCATGGCGAGCAATCGCCGTTAGGCGATAGCTCGTCATTAGGCAAGCTCCCATCGCCTGGCGATCGCCATTGGCGATAGCCAAGGCAAATGTGGCGATTGCTCGCCATTCTGTGGCGAGCAATCGCCACGCTCTCTGGAAATTTTCCAGAGAGCGCCCCTTTTTCTATCCCCTCATTTCCCTTCCTCCATCTATTCCTCACGCCCTGTACTTCACACACTCAACACCAAAACACAATACACTCTTCTTTCTCATTTCTTTTTCACAATATTTTGCATACATTTCACAAACACTTCCAACTCGAAATTTTACTATAACACGCACACGTTGCACACGATATCACTCACCCATTCACAGACTCCAAATACATTTAAAATATAAATAAATTTCAAGAAAACGAACCGCATGGTTCCGTTTATAAGTTTAACTTTCCTCCTGTTTGAAAAATACCAAAACACCATAAATACTATCCAATCCAGACATCCTAAATATCGACTATACAATTCTTTTTATCTATCCAAATCCCAAAACATTACCTATGTCCCCACGGGTCAAAATCACGCTCCGACTGCCAGCGCACTCCCACGGTCCTCCTTCCTCAACATGCTCATACATTAGGCGGAGGGACGTCTTCCTCACCTGTCTAAAGGTCACCTACACCATAGAATTAAACACGTGAGCTAGAGGCTCAGTAAATCTAAGTGAATGCAAATGTATGCTATGCTATGCTCTTTTAAACTATGTATTCTTTGCATTTCTTTTCTTTTCTTTGTTTAGGTTTCTATGGGTCACCCGGGGCTTCACTCTCGTTAGATAGGAGCGGCACATCCTGCGATTGGATAGCCCCTCGGATCTAACCGGGGGGAAAGCATGCTTCCTACGACAGCCATGCCTGAACCACCGCCAGCGGCGTGACTATCTCTGTGTTCAATTACATTTTTGTTAACTTTTTCCATGAAAACGTGCTTTGAAATTCATTTTGCATGCGTGCTTAGAAAACGATGCATGGATATGCTCAATACGATGACAATAGCAGAACAATGAAAACAAAGCATCAACAATCAACGGACACTACAATTAACAGCCTAACCAAACGTAAGCTAGCTACCCGTTCTCAATACCCCACAAACAAGCATCACCAATTTCCTCGATCAACGACTATTCTCACGGTGTAGGCCTAGATGGACAAACAAAGTCACAGAGACTTACCTTGCGTCCGTCGTATACCGAGCTTCGTCCACAAATGCTTGTTCACCTATAACATTTCACAATATACTTATTAAATCGAGTCTAAAATCATCAAACACCAAAATTACTAACTCCTAACTAAAGAAAAATCTCCTAAACTCTATAACACCTTATTGAGGCATTTCATCGAACAACTT
The DNA here is from genome assembly GCA_022432975.1 of Begonia masoniana. Classification (NCBI taxonomy): domain Eukaryota; kingdom Viridiplantae; phylum Streptophyta; class Magnoliopsida; order Cucurbitales; family Begoniaceae; genus Begonia; species Begonia masoniana. The sequence goes on along the minus strand of CM039512.1, from coordinate 14,545,032 downwards.
GCGCTCGAGAATCACCAAGTCTCCATTAATGGAGTTTTCAATTCCTCCAACTACCGAAATCTCAACAACTTCCATTTAATTCCAACAACTTCAACCAATAACCATAAATACGCCTCTCATAGCCATAAATACGGTTATCCTATCGATTTCAAACTCTATTTTACATTTCTAACGAAAACCCTAACGAACCCTAATTGTTTCAAACCCTAGAAATCGATATTTAACGTTCCAAAAGCTTATAGCCTTACCTAGAGAGTGATGACGGAGTAGAAACGGGAAGGATCGAGTCGCCGGAGGAGAAGGATCGTCGACGTCGAAGAGAATCGCCTGTGGAGAGGAGAACGTCGCACGGTGAGGGAGAGGGAAATGAAGTTGGCGTGAGTGAGGGTAAAATGAAGGTGTTTATGAATTTTAATTAAAACTTTGGGTTTGCAATTTACCAAATCGCCCTTCCACTTAATTTAAATTTCTTCTTCCAATTGTCTCGTTATTTAACTAACGATCCTATTTTCGAAAATTCTCATATTTTACCATAAATTCCAATTTATTATTACGGCATCGTCAAAACTTTTCGTTCGCAAAACGGACTTAATTTGACATATTTACAAAATTGCCGTTTATATTAGAATAAAATTAAATCCCGTAAAGCCGGGTGTTACAATTCTCGGAATGAGGTAGAGCACGAACAAGCACTTGGTGATTGTGCTATCAACTCTGAAACAACACCAATTATACGCCAAACTATCAAAGTGCGAATTCTGGTTGAGTAGAATTAACTTTCTAAGCCACGTGGTGTCTGCAGAGGGAGTTTCAGTGGATCCGGCCAAGATTCAGGTTGTGAAGGAATGGTCGAGACCAAGAAATGTCATGAGGTACAAAGTTTTATCGGGCTAGCTGGTTATTACAAGAAATTTATTAAAGGATTTTCAAAGATAGCAAAGCCTATGACCAGCTTAACGAGGAAAGATGTCAAGTTCTAGTGGTCCGAAGTGTGTGAAGAGAGTTTTCAGATGCTCAAACAGAAATTAACCACTGCTCCTCTGTTGGTATTGCCGGTCAAAGACGACAAATTCAGTGTGTACTGCAATGCATCAAAGGTTGGTTTGGGATGCGTATTAATGCAAGAAGGAAAAGTGGTGGCGTATGCGTCCAGACAATTGAAGAACCATGAGCAAAACTACCCTACTCACGACCTTGAGTTAGCGGCAGTTGTTTTTGCACTGAAAGTATGGAGACACCACTTGTATGGGCAATCATGTTAGGTGTTTTCAGATCACAAAAGCTTGAAGTATATATTTACTCAAAAGGAGTTAAACATGAGGCAACGGCAGTGGCTCGAGCTTGTGAAAGACTATGATATCAAGATTAAATACCACCTGGGGAAGGCTAAAGTGGTAGCCGATGCATTGAGCAGGATGTCAGCTGCTATGCAACCAACTCTATCGACCGTATCGATGCCTTTGAGGACAGAAATTCAGAAGTTCAGTATGGAGGTAGTTTCTGAACTATCAGCCGTTCTGGCTTTCCTATCAATACGGCCAACCATTCTGGACCAAATTAAGGAAGCCCAGAAGATCAATTCAAAGGAAATGGCCGATTTAGTGAGCCAGTTGCCTATGGCCTCTTCCGAGTTCAGTCATTCGGGAGATGGTATTTTGAAGTTCAGGGACCATTGGTACGTTCCGAGTGATGAAGAGCTATGAAAGGACATCTTATCGGAAACCCACTCGTCTTTTTTCTCAGTGCATCCTGGAAGAACGAAGATGTATAAAGACTTAAAACTTCACTTCTGGTGACCGAATATGAAGAACGAAGTAACCAAATATGTGGAGTCTTATATGGTATATCAACAGGTGAAGCCTGAACATCAATGACCAGGTGGAACACTTCAGCCTCTCTCGATCCCTGAATGGAAGTGGGAGAACATCACTATGGACTTCGTTGTTGGCCTACCAAGGACGACTAGAGGCCATAACAGCATATGGGTCATTGTGGACAGACTAACAAAATCGGCCCATTTTCTACCG